>VSDK01002218.1:354964-377431 GCA_009767595.1 Symbiodinium kawagutii | reverse complement strand
CCGCCCACGGCGAGCCGCGGGGAGCCCTGCCTGTGTCGTGGCTCAGTGGCTGCCATCCACCGCGAGTGCCTGAAGCAGTGGCAGCAGTGGCTTGGAGCAATGGATGGTTCGGAGGATGCGCTTGGATCACCACTATGAATGGGTGGTAGTCAAGTCTATGGGTTTTATTTTGGTATGGGTTTCAAGTCTATGAGTTTTATTTTCGGGGGGTTGTAATGGAGCTGAACTCCTTGAGATGGTGATGGAGAGAGCGAGAACTGGTTCATAATATGGGATGATCACCAATGATCATGGTAAAACAGCTGCTATGGTGGCTTCTCAAGTCATAACGGAACCCCCAGTTATGGATGGTTTCTTAGGAAAAACAAATAGTAATGGATGATTAATGGGGGTACCTCTATTTTGAGAAACACCAATGTGATAAATGATGATCGGTGATGGTCATTGAATGGTGATTCAGATTGCAGATGATGGTGAGTGATTGTGAATGAATGGTGGCGTGGGAATTATTGATGATTGAAATTGAATGATTGATTAGTGATGGTTGTGTGAAGGTTGATTGACGATTCATGGTTTTAAGATTTCAAAATGGTTTGCCAAATGTAAGGGGAAATAATGGTTACCAACCGTTCAACCGTTCACAACAGCTACCAGTGGTTGAGTATTGGCTGGGATAACGAGCTTTTAGAAGCCAAGTGTTCACGCGTTGATGTTGATTGATATCCATCACCAGGGAAGATGATCAAGATCAATTGCCATGGCCACGAAGATGCGATGGCAGTGGAATCACCGAAGGAATCCACTGTGATCCATGGCGGTGAGGGTGGTGATCAGTGCTCAAGCTTTGACGGTGGCAGCTGTGATGCTCGTGGCTGCTCAGGGGATCTTAGGGGACGGCTATTTGTGAACTACCCAGGTGATCATGCTGGATGTCCACCAGCCTTCTGGTACATGGGATGACCCCCCCCCATGGGGGTTGACATGGCTTGACCGTTGTTGACCTGCTTGGGGATCAACATCCACTGTGGGTCATAGACGGTCGATCCATTTGCCTGCTGCTCATGATGACCGCGTTTCGGCGGAGTGATCATGATGTTGTGGGTCGCAGATGCGGTCTATAGGTGCTGCAATCTAAAATGATCCTTTGGCACCTATGATAAAAGTTGGCAGTGCCCTGGGGCTGATTGCTTTGGCTTCGGTGTCAGAGGATTTCTCGTTTCATTCTCGTTGTATTGTTGAGGCAGTGCCGGCGAGGGGCGTGCAGCACTACGCTGATTCAATGTGAGCTGTGTAACTTTCTGTATGTCCACGAAGTGGTGCAGCAGAGTTGCTCCCGGGCCCTTCGCGACGAAGCATGTTGCTGGGTTGAACTCTGAGAGATGATGCAGTGGAACCAGTTGAACCAATGAGATCTTTGGGTCTTACCACCTCTCCACAGTGACATCACCAACTGGAAAGGGGAAGCACATGGAAGCACTATGAATCACTGACCCCAGCTGAGGCCAAGTCTTGCTGTGCTGCATGCCTCTTTGCATCATTTTCTCGCTGATTGCTGCTCCTCGACGGTACGACCAGATCACCTGTGCGCCCTCCAAGGTGGAATTAGTGACTTCAAAGGGCTGGGCTCCCCATGACAAGATGCTTCAAGATGCTGCTTTTTTATCTTGAGAAGCACTTGGATTGTCCACTTGAGCGGGAAAGGGAGCCATACAACCCATCACCTGCCTGGGATATACTTAACATAATACCATTGCTGTTTGCGTGGCGAAATGTCATCGGAACATCGAAACACCAGAATAATATGTCACACTGAGCAAGATTCAATCCGATTCAATCGGATTGAATCTGATTCAATCATGCTGGTCACACGAACGAACGAGTCCCTGCATCTCCTTGCGTGTCCATCTCTTGGATGAGAAACCCTGGGCATCCATACGCATCCATTAACTCTTGCAGCGCGGCGCCTTCTGTGCTCTTTGAACTTGGTTCCGTTTCAGCCATTTTCAGCAGCTTAGCGTAGCCTTAGCATGGTTAAACTATGTTGAACTCATTTACAAGCTGATTCAAATCTACTTAGGTCAGCAAGTTGGTTTCTGTGACAATCCTGAATCCCTTGTGCTTGTTTGCCGTATGAGGTTTTGGGTTCTTGAAGACCCCTCAGACATGGGTTGCAATGGTTTGCATGCAGGTTTCAAAGAGATACACATGAGACCACATGACCATATCTGGCTTCTCCCATCGCCATGAGACTCCGGGCGCTTGTCAAATGCCTACCTTGAGCCACACCCCGATGCTTATAGGCTTGGGAGGGGGCCCTTCTCAGCGATGAAGAGTGCGGTCAAGGCGTTGGCGGGTTCAAGCATCGCGGCTTTCCATGCCCGTTTTGCCCAGTATTTGGAGGTCGAATGGAATTTACTTCACGAGCAGCGGAATGCGAACGTAGGCCTTTCCAACTGCTTGAGGGAGTTCAATGACTCTGCGTTTGAGTGGAGCAGCGGCCAGTCATTTTGGAGTCGGTGGGAAAGACAATTTTTCAATTGCAGTAAGCTTGGTGGGAGATACATCATTTTCTGTCACGCCTTGCCACAAAGTCGGTCGTGGCGCCTAAATGTCTTTGGGGTGAATTCTCATGGGCAAGTGCTGTCAGAGGCTTGGGCCAGCGAAATTGAAAAGGATGTGTTGGATAACCTGCTTCAGGGGGTGATCCCTCATCGTCAGTACCGAGACTCAACGCATCTTGGTGTTTGTGTGCCAACTTGGTGCCCCCGTTCCATGGAACGACTGCTGGGTTGGCACGTGGTGTTAAAAAAGTTTGGCTACCCCCAGGGTGCTCATCGGGCTCGCGCACCCAAACGAAGTCATATCTTGATGCGGTTACATGGATCTGCTTTGGACCTTCACGCAGCGCAGGAGATGAAAGCACAACTTTCCAAGCCAGGTTTGCCATCTTGGTACTTACAACCCTTCAATTGGAAAGTCAGACCTTCCCTTCACCGTGGATTCCAAGGTGTGGCCAAGACACGGGACTTCTTTGCAAGTCGTTGGGGTCTTTTTCAGGACCGGCTTCAAATCATCCTTAGCAAAAGGCAGGCCTTGTGTTCGATCCCAAAAGTTGGCCTCACACAATTCTTTATGCTCATGCAGCGTGTAGGTCAGAATAATGTTTCTTATGGTCACTTCAACAAAGCCGAGTCCCGTTGGGAGACTAGACTTTCTGGCTGGTTTGCCTCGAACATCTTCTGGGGTGACCCACGTTGGAAATACGCGGTGTTTGTACGAGATCCTTTGGAGCGATTTGTGTCGGCCTTCGTGAGCAAATGTATGAAACCATCAGCGTCTTGCGGTGATGACATGAAGATGTTCTGGGGGAACGTGAGTTCCGTCAGCCCACTGGTGGACCAGGTCCGGGCCTTTCGCTTGTTCGTAGCGCTGCCAGTGCCAACGCCGAAGATGTTGGAAGATGACCATTGGATCCCTCAGAGTGTCTACCTCCTTCATGGCTGTGGTTTTCCTTGGCAACGGCTGGATTTTGTGGGCCTGATGACAGCTGACAAGATTCAGATGAATATTCAGGTCCGAGCTATGTTTCATCAATTTGGTTTCTCCTTGGAACGTGCAGCAAAGTTAGCAGATGAGCACTTCCCCAGGAAAGGCTTTGCAAACGAGCGACATGAGAGACATTCCAACATTCATGGCAAGATAGGCCACGTCCACAGCAGGTTCCGCGCCTTCTATTCGCGGAAGGAGACATTGCAGCAGGTAATGCGCTATGTCCGCCAAGACTATTTTGCTTTTGGATTGAAGCTTCCTGAATGGACAAGAGGCTTGACAAATAGAACCATCGAGCTGTAGAAAAATGTGCCTCTCCATGTCGGTGAAGTCGCCAGGGGAGTATCCATTCACAGTAAACCACACATGGCCTCCACCAGAAAATACTATGGATTCGCCAACCAAGCAAGGGGCCAGAGAGGGAAGTGTAAGATTAGGCGGACCGTATGAGTAGCAGAACCGCATCCACAGCATTTCATTCCCTTTTGCAATATTGTGTGATGACATGGGTATCCAAATATATTGTGTGATGACATGGGTATCCAATTTGCATCAAGATGCTGCCCGTGTGTATAAACATCATATTTGCTGATACCTTTGCCTGCAGCTGATGTCCTTTTTTCCATGGGCCCTGAGTGCTTTGTTACGTTTTTATCATGCCGAGCGGACACGCACAGACATCTACTATGATGTACTAAATAGTCTAGTTCCATATGTACTATATGATCTTCTATGATCTTCTGTGATCATCTGTGATCGACTATGATCTACTAGATACTCCCAATGTCTAGATCAAATGGGCGTCCATCTCCAACCGATGACTATGTACCATCAACTCTGACGACCAACGCACCCACATAGACATGTAGACACACACACATGCAGATGCATGGATTTTGTATTGGGCAACGGGTAGTGCTCCAACACAATGTGACTCTACTGATATTCAAAAGCCCTACACTAATCATGCACAGATTTTGCTGTGATATATTGCATCAAACTTTTTCGCTGAACTGCAAACACAAACACACACACACACACAAACGCAAAAATTTCGACATAGTCATTTATTTTTAGATATTGACTATTTAGAAGGTAACCTTTATAATCTACCAAATAATTAGTGAAGATCATCTCCACTACATAGGCTGGTGACATGTTACCTCCATACCACCCATGTTCTGCCGCCCAGGTCACCACCGACTTGGCCGTAGGCCTTACATCTGCTGGTGCCTTGCTAGGCCTCGCAGCTGCTCTTGATGGAGCAGCATGGCAGCCCTCGTTGTAGGGAGATTCTGGGGACAGAGGAGGCTGTGTTCATGCGTTTGTTGTGGGGGTTAATGACGGTTGATAGATGTTGATAGTGGTTAATGGTGGCTGGTAGTGGTTAATGTAGTTGATAGTGGGCAATGATGGTTGATAGTGGTTAATGACGGTTGCCAGTGGTTAATGACGGTTGATAGTGGTTATGGCTGGCAGTGGTTAAATGATGGTGGTTGATTAATGCCTGTGAATGGTTTTTAATGGTGGTTGGCAACCAGAATTACATGTTCATTACTTTAATGGGTTGTAAATGGTTTGCATATGTTAGTACAGTTGGTTTACGTTGTTTAGCATGTTTTAAAGCAAATGCCGTGGCTTGCAAATCGTTGGTTTAGCTCGCTTGCTAGCAAGGGTTGTTTCTTTGGTGAGATGCCGGCTAATTTGCAGCTTTGTCATGCTCCAGAGCCATGTCAGGGTGTTGGAGGCCCGCCCTTTCGTTGTTGGATTTTGACTACTTTCGCACGAAGTGGCGGGCTTGTCATCCAACGCTCGGTGTCGGATGGTTTCTTGATGTTCTGTGTCGAATTTAACTTTTCAGCCCTGTTGTTTATCCTGGTCCAGCGGTCCGGGTGGTTCAATGTTGTTCAATGCACGGTCCCTGTAAAGACATGCATACGTTATGAAATTGAAAGAGGCTGACACGCTATAGATCCTTGTTTGTGTGTGTGTGTGTGTGACTCAGGTGCGGTGTTTGGTCAGTTTGCATGTGACTTATTCACTAACAAGTACCGTACCTTCTAACATCCACCTCCCTATTCTTGATGACCAGTCAGAGGATGAGGGTCCCAAGTGCCTAAAAGTGATAGCCTAAATGGGTCAAAATGATCCGCCGTCGACACGGCCATGGTCCCATGACCCGTGGGGATGGCGGCTCAGGTGGGGTCGGTGACTGGCAGCGGCACCCTTGGGGCCGCAGTGCGGCAACTAAGCACAGGAAAACGGTGCCTGGGACCCCATCGGAGAATGTCCGATCCGCACAGGTGATAGGTGACCAATGGTGACCAGCTCATAGGGCTGGGAAAGTAGGGTACAACTGTAGGGGTTTGTTCCACATAGTAGTCCAACTTAAACACCAGCCGTTGAATTTCTCCACGGCAGAAGTCAGCATAGATTGCAGTATTGATAGTTTGTTGTTGTGTTTGTGCATCTGATCTTCGAAGAAAGGTGTGGGGCAATTTCAATGGGTTTGATGAGGTTGATTGAAAAGAAACAAAACAGTTGGCAACGGTTAACAAGCTTGCAAATCGCAATCCAGCGGATATTCGGAATGGTTCTTAGGTGTCTGGGGTGAAGCAACAGAGGTCCCGTATGTTCTTAGGCCATTCTCACGCAACTTGGACGAATCTCCATCACCTC
This sequence comes from Symbiodinium kawagutii, assembly GCA_009767595.1. Classification (NCBI taxonomy): domain Eukaryota; class Dinophyceae; order Suessiales; family Symbiodiniaceae; genus Symbiodinium; species Symbiodinium kawagutii. The sequence goes on along the minus strand of VSDK01002218.1, from coordinate 371,203 downwards.
ACCGAACCGTCGCGGATTCCAAGGCGCAGTTGTCGCCTGGGAATGTCGCGTCGCCGCTGCTCAGATGGTTTGCTCGGGCAATGCTTGTCATCTCCAAGTGCCATGGCGGGGCTGGTGGCGCATCATGAGCCATAAAAAACCAATGGGTGTTGCAGGGTGCACCGGGTGCACCAATGCTGAGATGTTTGAAGTATCTTCCAAGAATGGTTGGTGGTTTAAACCACTAATGAAAAGATTGATTCAACCAACTAACCATTCGTTGATAGTTAGTTCATGTTAGTTTATAGGGAAAATGAAAAATGTTTCAAACCACCAACCAATTTAAGGATGGATAGCACCGGAGAATGCTAGGGATCAATACCTGCGTTGCTGGCGTTTGCTGCGGGTTGTTCAAATCGAACCCATGGGGTGGCACCTCGCAATGGCCCGGGATGTGCACTCCTGGATTTTGATGGAAGGTTGACATTGATAGCGCGTAGGGAAATCAGAGATATAGTGCCACAACACACAGCTACGTGTTCCCACATGATGCGTTTGAACATGTCAATCGGAGTCCATGCGATGCTTGGAAGTTGCAATGGTACAGTATCAGAACACGCCTCACTTTGCCTTCTCCTCGTGTGCAACCGTGTGTGCATGTGGGTGCATGTGTTCGATAGCACCTGTGTGCCAAGATGTGCACATGTTCTTGTTCTTTTTTCCTGTCATTTGCTTGCATTTGCAAACTCGTAGCTGCGCATGTAAGTGGACCGCCGCTTGGTGCTTGCCAGTAAAATATCCACATGGTGGAGGCCATGAGACTGGTACAGAGTCAATCCATGCCCAGTCTTAGGACGATATGTCCTGTTTTCTTTGCCTTTGATGCTGCCGAATCTGATCACCATGTCCTTGTTCGCCCTGCGGTGGCTGCTTGGAAGTGACGGCTTGGCCCAATTTGGAGCCTTGACGCAGCAGTGCAGGCACAAGGTATTTCGGAGGAACTTTTGGGATAGTTCGTGTCATATATAAGAGTTTCCCAAAATAGGGAACCAAAAAAATGGATGGCTTATTACCAACAATGATTAGACAAAGATGATATGGGGGTCCTCTATTTTGAAACACGTCCATATGTTCGTATTCTTTCTGTTGACCAAATTGCTCAAACTTTGACCAACTAATGTAGCTACTCCATGGCAGTCCAGTTGAGGTAAACACTGACATTGGTTTGCTCCCACGTTTGTTCTGTGATGAGGATTGCTATTGGCGCTGGTGGGCGTTTGCTATGCCACCCTTGTCATTCTTCTCAGACTTCTTCTGGTGATCAAGTGGCCGCCACTGGTGGTGAAAAGAGCTTCCCGGCAACAAACTGTCATGCTTTGACACTGCATCTATGGGTGCCTAGTTGCAACCGCCGTGTGCGATTCTTTTTTGACTACGTTGTGACACATCGCGGAATCGCAGAATCCTGGCACTCTTAACAAATGAGTACATCAAATCTTTAGGTGCGGCCAGTCTTGAAGTAGGAGTTGCAAGCCTTTACTAGATTGGACGCAGACACCACCTTTTTAGTCGTCACTTGTCGTTTAGCTCAAAATTGTGCCAGCAGAACTCATGGAAGGAACACAACATCATCGATTTTTAAAGGCCCGAGGTTCTCCCCATGCAGTCCTGATTGCAGTTCACTAAGGACTCCAGTGGGTGGCCTTTGGTGAGAAGTCTGACGCAAGAAGAAAGAGAATTGGCAAAAAGATCGTGCGCCAAACGGATCGCTGTGCGCCAAATGCTCAAGGATCCTTTGGGTCCATCAAAAGGCTTCCTTTTGGCGTGCCAAATGTCAAGTCGTTTGGGTGTTCTTTGGCACCCACACGTTCTTGATTCGTTCCAAGCTGCGCACGCTTTCAAGCTGCAGAATGCATTTTGAGAAACACCAATCATGGATCTTGCAATTAGCATATTTTGACACTTTTTGACACAATGTTTGCACACAAATTGTATGTCACATGTATCTACAGTTGCCATTCCGCCATTCCTTGTGCGGCATGTTTATTTGTGGTGAGAGCGCGGAAAGGTACAGCCCATAGGGGGCAAGTCCCTGGTTTTAAACGGTCAGTCATGTGTTGTATCAAAAATTTCAGACATTCTCAACCAGTGTCATCCAGACGAAGGGTTTGAAAGTGCTTTGTTGTCGGTTCTCGTCTTCGTTGACAGTTCTACCGTAGTAACTTCGAGGAATTGTGGCTAGTGCTACGGTTACCCAAGTGATCCCAAATGTAACCATTTATAGTGCATTGACAACGCAACCATCAATCAATGTGATATTGATGTGTCACATGAAGATATTTCTTCTGATTTTTTTGATGATCTTCATGCAGTCATGATAACCCTGTTCTGTCAACCATTAGTTGTACCCTACACAATTACTATAGCCATATCTTAATGACAGCCATTGAATTGACCGTGCCGGAACCCTGTTGTACTGGATCACAGTAACCATGAACACACGATAATTATGCTGAAAGTCTCATGGTCAAATCACTTTAGAATGTTATATTTATTAGTTTACATTTGCAAATATAAGTGTGTATGTGATCAGCTCATGTATACAGCCACATTCAATTACAATGAGAAAGAAACATATTGCTAGTACATGACTCCTTCAAGCTGTTGTAACTACATCACTATTCACCATTTTCATCAGAGCGCGCAATCATCACAAGCAGTGGTAACCATGTCGACAAACCGCATCAAATATGTAGTCCTATGAACTCATGATGCATATATATATATATATATTTTTTTTTACATGTATAGTGAAAAGTCCTCGGGTCTTCGGTATGTTTGTTTCAACGGTAGATAGATAGATAGATAGAAGTAGTAGATGCATATACTTCTATATTTGCATATTTGTATTAACATGATCTATCTATACATCCATATATGTCAATTTGATTTGTAGACTCGTGCGATATACACACAAATGAATACACAGTATATAATGCTAACAGTAGTCATATTTCTATCTATATTTTATATTTGCACATTTTGGTATGTAAACTATGTGTGCACATGTTCTTAGCTAGATTTACAACATCGTGTATACATGTGAATGTGAACATACATGCGCCATGGACCATCGTTGTGTTTCGAGGTCTGGGATCAGCTCCTCGGCGCGCTGCCGTGCTTCAGCTCAGGGGTTGGAGGGATGGGGAAGGGTTGGATGGGGAGATTCGTTGAGTGGTTGAGGGATGATTTGTTGGGAGTGGTTGATCATCCCGGGAAGATTGAGGGATTTGAGGGGGAAGGTCTAAGGATCATATCTTCACATGTTCTCTGTTGAGTAGCTGGTTTATCAGATGTTGGCGGTTTAGGGCTGAATGTTCATGAAGGATTGATGGAAGGCTTGATTGTGTTTCACAGGTGACTGAGCTAGCTGGTGGTAACGATCAACTTCATCATGATGTATCATGCAATGAATGCGAATAAACAATGGAACGTGAATCATGACAAATTGTCAATGAGTTTTCATTGCAAATCGATATGATATGCTATGATACAATTTAAAATGCTATGACATGATTTTTAAGTTTCATGCTATTATCATGATTTAGCTTCGCATATGGTTCGGCATAGCTTTTGTTATCGAAGGAAGTTTAGAAGTCTAACTTCCGACAATATGGACAACTCAGCTAGGGCAGATCGCCTGAGCAGATGTGTGAAAGAAGAGATGTGTGAAAGATGAGATGCGCGAAAGATGAGAATGCGAGCGCGCCAAAATGTTAGGAAAGTCGCGAAATGCTGTGTTTTGCAAGGTTTTGTGCCTCATGAGCGTCCAGAAGGGTACCTCGCTAAAGCGGCGGGTGCGGAGCACTGTGGCGGAAGGTGTGTGCAAAAATGGTTAAAAAACCTAGGCGCGAAGCACATTTGGAACTCAAAATCGCAAAAACATGTCAGCTCCGGAGCACTTTTGGAAGTTGCAACTTGCAAAATCGTGAAAAAACCTAGGCGCGAAGCACATTTGGAACTCAAAATCGCAAAAACATGTCAGCTCCGGAGCACTTTTGGAAGTTGCAACTTGCAAAATCGTGAAAAAACCTAGGCGCGAAGCACATTTGGAACTCAAAATCGCAAAAACATGTCAGCTCCGGAGCACTTTTGGAAGTTGCAACTTGCAAAATCGTGAAAAAACCTAGGCGCGAAGCACATTTGGAACTCAAAATCGCAAAAACATGTCAGCTCCGGAGCACTTTTGGAAGTTGCAACTTGCAAAATCGTGAAAAAACCTAGGCGCGAAGCACATTTGGAACTCAAAATCGCAAAAACATGTCAGCTCCGGAGCACTTTTGGAAGTTGCAACTTGCAAAATCGTGAAAAAACCTAGGCGCCGAGCACATTTGGAAGTCAAAATCGTAAAAACACTACATGCTCGGAGCACTTTTGATGACTCATGATTCTCAAAACTGGCACGCTGCCTGCGCGCGAAGCAAATTTTTAAGATAAAATCTTGTACCAAAATAAAAACTGCAATTTTACTAGCGTTTCGGGCCACTTTTCGGAGATGTCATATGATCATGAAAATTGGCACGCCGCCTGCGCGCGAAGCACATTCTCACGTCCGAAGTCGCAAAAACTCGTGGTTTTTAACAAGTTTTGAAAGTTGCATGTCCGAAAAAGTGCACGCGGCCAGGGCGAGAAGCACATTTTGAAGCAAATGTGTCAAAACACAGCACGTTTTGACACTTTTTGAACACAGGAGACAAAAGTAGGAAAACACTTGCGTTTCGCGTCACTTTTCGTGATTTATGTGGCCAAAATGTGCCCAACGCTTGCGCGCCAAGCACATTTGCAGGTCAAAAGTAGCAAAACACTTGATGATCGGAACACCTTTGCAAGGTCCAATTATCAAAAGTGGCCAAACACCTAGATGCAAAACACTTCATGATCGAAGCACATTTGGAAGGTAAATGAATAGATAGACGAAAGATGGCTAGACAAAGAGGTAGCCAGATAGATCGACAAGTCGATAGTCAGATCGATGGGTGGCTAGATGGATAGTCAGATACATAGATGCATCGATGGATGAATAGATGGATAGATAGATGGATAGATAGATAGATAGATAGATAGAATAGCTAGAATAGATAGATGGCATAGACAGACAATTGGACAGCCAGATTCAGATGGCTAGATGGGTCGATAGATAGACAGATGGTAGACGAAACGAGAGTCAGATAGAAAAGTAGATAGATAGTCAGGTAGATAGACAGAAAGAAAGACAGATGGACACATAGATGATCAGACAAATAATTCGGTAGATAGATAGACAGATAGATAGATAGGCAGATAGATAAATAGATAGATGGACAGGTAGATAGATAGATACATAGACAGAAAGATGACGAGATAGATAGTGAGGTAGATAGAAAGACAAGTACATAGGCAGATAGATAAACGAATAGATCATCAGATAGATGGATAGATAGACAATCAGACAGACAGAAAGAAAACTGATCCACTGATAGAAAGATAGCTAGACAGATAGGCTGCCAGTCAAGTGGCCAGATCGATGCTCACATTGGTAGGAAGTCAGGCCCAAGTGATGTTCAATTCTCGGATCCCTCGGACAATCAATCGTCGCAACCACAACTGCACACTCCTATAGTGCTCCTATCTTGGAAACTTCCGCCACCGCCTTGTGCGGTACTACTGGTAGCTATGTACCTATGCCACTATGGTTACATCCACTGTCATCATGCCAAAGAGGAGTGTTCAGATACACATATATTTTCCATAGACACTTTTGTGTGAATTTGAACTCGACCACTTCTACATTGTCAAGAGTTGGCGTATTTGGTGTTTCTGTTTGATGTTCAAAGCGGATTGTTGATGCAGTGATGGTGCGAATGAAAACCTATGTGCCACATACTGGAGTGCCTAGGCAGAGCAAAGACACTGCCCACAGTCGAAGGCACGGGCAGAAAGCTGTACAATAACTATGTGTCCACCAGCGAACCGATAGTGTCGAACGTTTATTTTCTGATTACAATTGACCAATCAGGCACGTGGGACCTTGAAAAGGTGCATGTCACCTCACAATGGCTAACAGCGGTGCTGTGAGACTCTCCCTGTGTTATGTGGTCTTTATCTAGTGAATGCAATTTATCTACCACATGTATGATCAAAATCGTGTGTGGCTTGTCGAAACATATGCACTGGTCAATTTTAACTTATTGATTATACAAATTTGATTCAATCATAAATGGATGAATTTTCATTAATGATTTTCTTGATCAATTGAATCCATTGATCGTAGTTTGTGATTGCCAACCGTGGGATGACAGCCTGCCGCCGCCATAGGGCCCAATGGACCCATCGCTGCTGTCCGGTGGTGGGGTGTGGGAGCTCAGGATGCGCGGGGAGTTTCCATGTCACCTGCATTGCAGGGAGAGATTTTCTGTTCAGCCAGGGAGGTAGCATGGGCCTGGCCCACCCCCCAAAAGGATAAACAAACCACATGTATAGCCTGTATACCCTTCTCCAGCTACATCGCCCCCTCCAAATCGAGAACAGTTGGCAGTGACCAATCATTGTTCAGACGAACAAGTACTGTGCTTGGCTAAGTACGGTTGGGTCAAAACGCTTTTTGCAGACATGTTTTGCAAATAACCACTCTGTGTTTTGAAAGTTTCTAGTCACATGTGTCCAGATTTCTGAATCTTATGGTGTTGATGTTGTCAGCATATATGTTCCTCTTTGCACATGCATTTGTGGATCTATAATGATTTCCAAAAACAAGGTGGTAAGCAATTTTCATGATGACATTGCGGAACCGACGAAAGGAAAGCCGTGTTTCCTTATTATTGATCCATCCCGAGTTGAAAACTGAAAGAAACGATCTCACCAAAACCACCCCTGCTTCACCCACTGCAGCCCCCCTGTCAGTGCCGAAAACCTCCATGTTGTTCACAGGGCCCAGTTCGCTGATATTTTTTCTGTTCATACTGACATCCTGGCTACAAACCACGGAATTTCGGGATCCCAGAGGCAACACTTGGTGAAGGGCCTGCTGTTAACAAGTAGATCTTTCGGATCCAGGCCAGTTCGATCGTCTTGCTTGTACAGCCATCATCTCAGCCGGGTGGATGAGGTTTCATGGGAGGGGAGGTTGTGGGTCTGAGGAAGTCGCCTTAGCGATTGTAGGAACCTCCACATGTCATTGTGTGCAGTTCGGTGTTTTCGGGTTCTTTGGATGTCAGGTTTGCCTTGCATTTGTTTGGTTTCTGGTTGAATCTCACGGCCTGAAGCAAAAGCATAGCTGCCAACAGATAACAGCCCATAATGCCACCCACCGCATAGTCAGTCTGGACCGGGCGAGATGTGCAAGGGTGTGAATAGACAACCTGCAAGCTGTCCCCAAGTGCGGGTCGTTGGCAAAGACCATACCTTTCACACTTGATCAGATGACTATAGATGACTCACATGACCCTCAAACTTCTTCCATATTGAGCATCGTGCGCTTGAACCATGGATCCATTGCGGCACTTCCTGCTGCGGATTGAGTATGCCTTGCTGTCCATTGAGCCTGCTGTAGTGCCACGAGCAGATGAGCTTGATGACAGCGTGAAGGTGCTGGTGCGGATGATTTACAGTTTATGGTTTTCTCAGGTTTCTCTTTCCGTGGCACACCGGATTCAGACAATTATTGCGATATGGAGCTTGGGTCAATACGCTAGTTAACTTCCCCTTATTGGCCGGACAAGTTTTTCTTGGAATGTTCACGTACCCCTTCTTGGGATGGTAAATGCTGACCCACATCCATATCTATGTGCCGCTGGCACATTTGTTGCAACATTACCAGCGCTGCACAAACCATGACTCGTTGCATATTGTGGCATTGGGGAGCTTGAAGGCCATGGGGCCGCATGGGCAGCAGCGAAGATAACATGGGTCAACAGTAGTTATTTAATGTTGATACCATAGGCTGGCTATAGGATGCCATATAAGCAAGTATTTGATAATGAATGTATTATCAATGTTAAGGTTGTGAGCAAACAGGTGTAAATAGGCACTAATAAGGATGAACGATGATTAACGTTGATGAGTCATGGCTTTTTTTGGTGGTAATGGTAACAATCATTGATAAGCCTCACTCTCAGTTTCCGCTATTTCAGACGAAAAATGGTGGATGTGTGCTAGTTGCAAATCATGGGATGAATGCTGGTTACCAAGCTGGCTAATATCATACATACAGCATACATACTACTGTATACTGTAGAAGAATATCCAAGAAATCATGATGTAGTCCGAACAATGAAAATCAGATCGGTTAGCTTCTGTGATTGATCTATATGGCCACTGGCTAGTATAGGATTTAAGTCGTTGAGTCAGTAAGTTCCATATTCAATCACTCAAATTTGCTGAGTTTCAGCTGGCGTAGCATCGGCTGGTTAGCAATATAGGATCCATAGTAACCAATTCCGGGGTAAGCTGGTTGCTTAGTCAGCTGATGGTTAGCTGGTGAAGCTGGTTAGTATCAGCTGATATCAGCTGGTTAGCAATATGGGGGTTTCTCAAAATAGGGGTACCCCCAAATCATTTAAACCAACCATTTCTGAGGTTCCTTTTTTTCTCGAAACATAGGGAACTAAGAATAGAAACCAATCATCCTTAAACCATCCATAGGTTTCCTTATACCAACCATGGGTTTCCTTTACCATCCATAGGTTTCCTTAAATCATCCTTAAACCAACCATATCTGGTTGGTGGTTTCAAACATTTTTTGTTTTCCCTAGTAATTATTAACAATTGGTTGAGTTGGTTGACTAATATTTTTGATAGGGGTGGTTCAACCACCAAGCAGATATGGATCTCTACTTCGTCAGCTGGTTGACCTCCGTGGTTCAGGCGGAGTGCGAGGCGCTGCAGCGCTTGGTGCAGCGTGGTCGCCTAGCAGAGCAGTTGGCGGAGCCCTGGGTGGAGCCGGTGGCTGCCTGCCTCACGCGCAGCAAGGAGCGGCAGGGGATCGAGGGTGGTGGAGGGATAAGGGGATTTGTGGGGATACAAGAAATGATAGAAATATATAGAAATGGGAAGTATACCTTTCTTGGGAAATTGAATTGATGGCAGGGGGTGATAGGAATCAATGGCTAAGATCAACAATACTAGGATACGTGGTGATACTTTCTTGGGAAATGGAGTTGACTCGAGGAGATCAGAGACTAGACCAACAATACTAGGTAAATCTAGGGGATACTTTCTTGGGAAATGAGGTTGATGGCCTGGGATGATAGGAATCAATGGTTTAGAATACTGAGATAGATGAGGATAATAGAGGCAAATGAATGGAGTTGACTGACTGGAGGAGATAGTAGATCACCAATACTGGGGAATGTGTAATGGTATAGTGGTGAATAAGTTGAGAGAAAGAAATAGAGAAACATCGGAAAAGAGAAGATATAGTAAAGCAGCAATGCGATGGGAATAGAATGGTGAGATGATGATGACGATGATTTCAGTGAACGACAGCGATGGTTCATGGTTTGACTGGCAATCACGGGGATCTAACTAAGTACGCTATGGTTTGATGCAGGGCCATTTCCAGTTGTTTCCGCCATGTTTTTTGTTCCTACTGTTTTTTTATGATGGTCAGTAACTATATGGTGTATAATGGCCAATGGTATTGCCACAAATCAATATGATGGCGAATGGTGGTGGCATGCTTTCAAGAGGTGGTTGGAAACTGGAGCCTACGAAAGCTTGGGACCGACTCCGGTCCAAGCCATTCAACTTGACCCGAAAGGGTTTGACTATCTGAACTGCTCATTGTGTAGAGAAACGTGCCCCGGCACTGCTTAAAAACTGGAAGTGGCAGATCTAAGTGGCGCAATGCAGAGGATCTATGGATGCGACTTGTTAAACATGCTGGAAGATTGAACAATGCTTGCAAGTACTCTGTGGAAGATGGAAGTTATGCTTCTAAACCCCTTGCGAATGAGCACATGGTTTTGTGCGACAAGGCTTTGCGTGCATTAGCTTGTTTTCAGAAAGCGGATTGTGAAAGCGACACTAGTTCTTTCAAGATGTTTTTCATGCAGTGTAGCCTCTAAAAGAACAAGGTAGTCTAATTGATAATCTCCCCAAATAGCTAGCACCTTCACATGTTGCACACTGTGCAGGCCCTAGTCCCACTTATGTTTTCATCCCCAAGGGCTGCGCACCAGGTGGGCGAGACTATGGCAGCTGGTGTCGAAACCCTGCAGGTTGGTTGCTATCCATCCTGTTGGTCACGTCACCGAGAGATGCAATGCGCACGGACGTATGCATATGATACACCTATCATGCGCGAGTATTGTGCCAATGCATGCTGACTTTTTCACTTCAAGCTCCGATTTTGTAGGATGTCAGTTCAACTTGCATTTGTAACCAGCAGGCGAGCATTTTGGCTGCCTGTGAGCGGTGGAAATCCTCTGCCGCGAACGATGAAGCTGTTTTGGTGCGGCAAAGTGGCATCCTTGCTTTGGCAGTGGCGTTCCTGCAACATTTTGTCCGGGCAAATTGGACAGGACCACCAGAGCAGGCGTGGAAGAGTTTGGGCCGAGTGGGTTTCGGATTGTTACTAGGAAGGATGGGTAATCCCATGATCCAGCGACTTTTTTTTTAGAGTGTCATTGTGAATGACTTGTCCATTCATGGTGGCTGGGCAATGCACTGAAACCACGGTGGCACAGACTTTGAGTTCACCATGACTTTCAGGAGGATGATGCAATCCTGCCATTCCACCCTGCAGCTTTGGCGGAGGCTTGGCTCTAAGCGGTGCTAAGATTTGTGATGAGCTCAGAGTAGCTACAGCGCAAAGATATTCACAGTACTTACATAGGCATGATGATTCATGATGATTTCAGAAAATTTCATAGCGCAATCATGGGGTTCATCAATGTTTCGTCCTTCCCCCAGATGCATTTGTATGATTTTGTATGTATACTGGCATTCGTTGACAAGTGTAGAGATGGTAGATACTGTAGGTAGATATTTACGTTAACATGTTCGATTCCTGGCCACTTGGCGGCGGCGCAGGATGATAGAACCAGCGCACCAATTCTGGCTGCTTTGGAAGCTGATGGCGAGCCAGCGTATGAGCTGCTTGCATGCCCTGGCTATTTGTGGCTTGCAGCTGTACTGCTGGGCCTTGTGCCATCTGACAGCCAGGGCCAGGGCGCGAATGCATCAGTTGCATCCTGGCCGTTTTGGCGCGGAAGATGCGCCTTCATTTGGCAGTTGAGCATCGCAGATGCTTCCGAAAGAGGATGTGGCCAGTGCCCAAGCCTCTTCCAGGCCTCCATTGCAGATCTCCTTGGTGAACCTGGCGCCACCAGCCCCTTGGCTGCGGGGTTCTTGGAGCCCCGAGTCCGTGCGGAGCTGCAGCAGGCCACTGCTCCCTTGCTGCGGAGCTACAAGCGTGGTGCCCCCGTGGGAAGTCCTCAGGCGCCGGGAGGGCAGCCAGGGTGCAGCATGGGTCGTCAAGGTCCATAGCAACGATGTGCATCAATTGGTGCTGGATTTTGTTTGTTGTGTGGCATTGATATGCTGTGACTGGTTTCTTCTGAGGTATTGATGATCAACATCATGGTGGTGTGGATGCATGTAGTCAATTTCCGCCTCGCTACCGTGGAGGATCTTTTCAATTTAGGGCCCTTGGTTTCCCAGAATGACTTTTGATATTCTACCAAGGGAAGTGTAGTTCAGAATCCAGATGAGCACCTTCTTGGACACACACACAAATAATATATATATATATATTTTCTATATATACAAATAGTATTTCACATGTTTCAATGACCTCAGTGCCCCAGAGGTGATTCTGCCAGAGGAGGAGGCGGCTGATGGTAGTGATGCGTTGGAAGCCATGCTTCAAGGCTTTGATGATGCAGCAGCAGGTAGCTTAAAGGACGCCCCTGAGTCGATCAAGGCCTGTCTGCTGGTGGAAGTCGCCAATCGACTTTGCTGGTACAACCGGCTGAAGGTGTGGCAGCAAACTTCAGATGCTGCCTGCAAAATGGTGGACTTCAACTATGAGCTGACAGGTGTTTTGGGTATCAAGCGTGAACATCAGACCACCGAGTATGCTCAGCTGGTGGTGAAAGCCAGGGGGAAAGAAAACATCAAGGGAGTTGAGGTGGAGGAGGTTGCCAAAACACCGGGCACTCTGAGCCTGAAAGCTGTGGATGACATGACAGATGTGCTGGAGACCCCCAAGCTTTCACAGACTTTGTCAGAGACTCTTGGCGCCCTTGAACTGATGGAAAGGGCATGACTGTGGGTCAAAACCAAATAATTTACAATCATTTCAATAAAGAAGAATGGACAGCGCGTGAGTATTCGTTGGCATGTTCACAGGTTCATCGTGGTGAATTTTGCTGCCTCATGATATCTCATAATCACTCTCATCACCATTATGGCAATCCATGTTGTGACATGCCATGTTTATTTGGTGTTACTGTACTCATTTTTGTTGGCCTGTTTCAGATTTGTTGGCCAATTCCCATGCTGGAACACTTCTTTCTGCATGAATTGGCTGTTTTTTTTTCTCCGACGGCCCTGCACTTTCAGGAAAGAGCGCGAGGAAATCGAGCGACCGCTGAAGGCTGCTGAGCAGCTGATTCTGCTGTCGCGGTGTCATTACATTTGGGCGTCCAGCAATCCAAATGATGAGATGGTCTTGGAAGAAGTGCCTTGGGCTTGGCAAAGGTTTTTCTGTTGTTGACATGGTGGAAATGATGGTTCCTCATGGCGAGTCTGCAAAATCATGAGGTACTTTCCATGTTTGTTCATTTGTTGGACCATCTAAGGTGAATGCATTAGCACAGCGTGTGCTGAAGAAGAGTCTTGGCTCATCCAAGTGTGCTTGACAATCGTTCAAACTTGTCCAGGAAATCATTTTGTTTTGAACTACTTGGCATTTTCAGCCTGAGCCTTGCTGAGATTCTTGTGACGCAGGGGAGACCGAGGCAAGACCAAGTACGCGAGGAGGAAGCTGGAGAGGGCCCATTGTTCACAGTCAACTGGTTGACTTTCAGTTGTGGCCTTTGGTTCCGGTGCCGCGCGGAGCATCATCGCAGCCCGGCAGCTAAAGTCAAACTCAACTGCATCACATGCAGAAAAGGAACAGGATTTGCTATGCTTGGCAAATGTTGGTGATGTGATGTTACTTTTTGTCACGCATCATCCTTTTCATGAATAGAAACGAAAACAAGGGAGTAGCATGCGGCAGGCAAAACACTGAAACTGGTTCAGCTTGGAAGACAAGACTCCAAAATTACACACAGATAGCAAGAGAATGCCGATGAAAATTATTGCGTTTTCCGGTGGGAGAGTGAGTGTTTTAGTTTGGCATTTGAAATGGTGTGAATTAATTGTGAAATCCCTTTTGCCCGTTTGAGTTTGTTTGCCTGTGCGATGTGGATGTTGCCATGTGAGGGCCATGTGTTTTATTGCCGCGTTCCTGACATGTGTTGCAAGTCCCAAGGCAGTCGACCGGTCAAGTCAACGTACGCGGTGCACCCTTTTGGTCCCAAACTATCCTAAACTCATTTACTTTCGCAATCACAGTTAGTCCCTGTTCTAGACTGCTAGTCACCATTAGCATGTTATAATCAAAAATAGTGACATTTGGTGACTATGTTGATGCCATTACCTCCTCGATTCCAGCCCCGGTTCGGGGAGGGTCGTTGCGGTGCACCGTCGCAAGGGCCGCTGCTGAGGTAACAAGACGCGCGAGCGCGCAGCCTTTCAGCTCCAGTCCCTGGTGGATCAATTCGCTGACGAGAAGCCGTCAGCACTGCATCGCCTGCGGATGGCGCATAGCTGTGCCTCGTTGCGCAACGGTTGGTCGTGGTGGTCAAGGGGTAGGGGGGATTCTATGGGGATAAGATAGGGATGCGATGGGGATTAGTACGGGGATTATAGATATATATATATATATAGCTTATGTGGGGGTAAGACAGGGGATGATACGGAGAGAGCCAACCATCCTGCGTAATTAATATGATGCCTATGGATGGATGGATGGATGGATGGATGGATGGATGGATGGATGGATGGATGGATGGATGGATGGATCATTGATTGAGATTGACAGGACATGAAGGGAATTCAAAGCCAGCTGGTCCTGTGTTGGGTACTAGGCAGATCAGGGGACAGCTATCACCTGAGCAGCCATTCATCATTTGATGGCAGACATCATGAAAATCCACAGAGCCCGTTCAAACCATGCGATTATCATAGTCTGTGTTTCTTAGTTTCCTATGGGTTGTTTGTTTCATTTACCTTCATATCAGGGTAGCCACCGCATCATATCTTCGATTCTTCACGCCAGGTGGTTACCCTGCCCGTTTCCACCTGCAGCACGAAGTCGCCTCCCGCATGATGAGAATGGGCCTCTGAGCTGCACTGGGAGCAGCCACAGGATGAAACAATTGACGAGGATTAGTTATGATTAATTATGTTCTTTGAGTTGTCTTATCACATGAAGTACCATTAATTTGTATGGATTTACTATCGAGTACTACGGATTATTACTGTAATGATTAATTGTTTTTGATTACAAGTATAGTACAATGTTAATAATTTTCAAGGGGACTGTTCCATACAGTATGATTATTGATGTTGCTTTAGGAGGATTACTTTGAATTCTTATGAAATATTTGTATCTATTGTTTTTAGAGGAGGAATTCCCATGGATTAATGATCATTGTGGATTAATTGCGCGTACTATTTAAGAGGATTAATTGCCATGGAAAAGTACGGCTTAGTCATCATGTAGAAATTTCAATCAACAATCAGGATCAGCCACGGAGAGAATGAGTGAGGCAGCCCTCTTTGCCATTGGCATTTGGGACAAACTCGTGAACTGGCCCTTCAGCTTAGGGGCTGAGAGGTTTCATCGGTAGGATCTGGAAAGCTAAAAGATGCTAAAGAATCAAGGCGGATATGCAGGTTGTGATCACCTTTCCAAACGATGAGGGTTGAAAGATATATTGTTTCCAATGCTTCGGGCCCGGCAGCCATGCAGACAGGATGACTTGCCTATGGCACGCAACACACTGGGACCCTGATGTGGCAGCGCAAAAAAGGACATAGAAAACTCGCTACATCTTAAATGCTCAGGATCAAAGATGATTGGCGGTTCTGCTCAAAGATCAGCCCGTGACTTTAAACATTTTTCTCCGGAATGGACCATGCTTTGTTTCATCCATGGGATTGAGGTCCCTCACTCAAAACACATCCAGCGAGGAATGGTGAGTACAGCCCATGAGCAGTTCAAGAAGCTTCGCATGTGGCCAGAAGCCGTGGAGTGTTTGATCATTGCTGAGCGAAATGTAGAGGCGGAGGATATGCTCAAGGACACCCAACCAAGACTGATCGTAGGCAGAATTTGTGAAACAAGATGTTTTAAGTTAAAAAATAGGACATTTTTCTCCTTACACTTGACTTGTTTTTTTTTTTTTTTTTTTTTTTTTTTTTCGGTGCTTTGTTGTTGTGTTTTTTCTGCTGCTCAGCATGTTTGATTACCATGCTGAATGTAGCATCTTGCTGAATGTACCATGCTTTGTTTGATTTACCATGTTTTGGTCAACAATTTCAACATGTTTGATGTAATTACCATGAAAGCGATTCCCGCGAAATGATTACCAGGACCTCATCGAGAAACATCCGTCTCCGCGATTGTGGTGTTGTTTGGGAGCTTCTCGGATCAATGCCATTAAGGCCTAGAGACTCATAGATGGAAATGTTAGCAACTCCAGGATGTTCAGAGAGATTCATGGGCGGTCAAAGTCGATTTCTTTAGCTCTGTCCGGACCTTTAGACATTTTCAGGCAACAGCTGAATGCGCCTAAGAAGCAGGGGCTTGGTTTAGGCGTCCAACAAGCGATCCCAAGGATGTCATGAAAGATCCTGCTCACTATGAGACCGCCTGGAAGCTCTCGAATAAGCGCTTCGCAAGAGCTCAACGTTCCCTTGGAAGGCGGGTCAATATCGAGTGATGGATACTTAATTCGCTTAGTTGGCTCACAATTTGCAAGCCAAATGCGCGTGGAATTGAAATTGCCGACCCAAGCTTGGTGTCGTTCTGTGAAAAATCAAGGTTAGTGGTCTACAAGGGTACCCATGACCCACGGTCAATATTTAGTTGGATAAGGAAACAGGAAACGTGCTCCTTTTCGGCTGCAGGTACTACTATGACAAGAAGCAGATTGCGAAGAGCGT
>VSDK01002218.1:333038-354954 GCA_009767595.1 Symbiodinium kawagutii | reverse complement strand
AAATTGGCCTTGGACATTAATCCAATGTACGAGGGCATTTGGTTCACCCTAGGCTGGAGAAATTGGGTGGGATCATTGCTGACCAAGCATTGGCTCAGTGAACCACTGTGGCCTGGGCCATTCATGCACTTTTCGGAATCAAATGAGCTATTGTGTAGCTGATAGAGATCCCAAGAGCGGACATATTTCTGACATTGCCAAGGAAGTGTTTCTGGAATTGGATCCATCAGATTCACCCTCCACAAGCGCACGCACTCAGAAAGCTGTCAGAAAGGGAGAGGTCACATGACCAAACAGAAACTCACCTTGATCCACTTGCATGTTCTAAAGCCCTTCTAATTTGGTTGCTCATGTTGCTACACAACCAGGCAGGGTCGTCGCCGCAGGTGTTGGTCTCATGCAGCTAGAAAGGATGGATGAAGCCATGCTGGCCTTTTCCCGGGTCCTGTCCATCAATGATGAGGCGACTTGGGGGCGCTGTCAGCAGTGCACTGCTGCCCAGGGCACGGTTTTGAGCAAACCTTAGGGGTGGGGATTTTGTCAGACTCAGCAAGTGATCAGAACTCAAACTGCGATGTTGAGGGTTGAGGTTTCAATGATAGAGGCAGCATGCATGGCTAATTCTGGGGTGGTACAGCCAAACACGATTGTGAGTGTGAGATAGCCACTGGGGACTATTGATGGGTTCTTCACCCATCATCCATCATAAGCATCACTGGCAAGCACCCGTAGGAGGTTGCACCATCACACCCTTGCTGCAGGACGGTCAAGCCTGGGCCAACCTGGCTGCGGTGCATTTGCATCAGAATCGGGCCGAGCTCTCAGCTGTACCGGCAGCCATCAAGAACCGGAGTTGATCTCCAAAAGATGGCAGTACTGGGATGTATTTGGGTATATTTGTTGGTATTTAGGTTGGTACAGTAGGTGAATAAATTACTATATGTATAGATATGTGAACTCTTTCTCTCTCTCTATATACATTTATTAATTTGTTGATATACTTATATGTATGTATAATGGCAATATCAATATTGTTTTTTTAGCTGGTTGGTCTACATTGGCTTCCAGATCCCACCCGCTGCGCAGATCACCCCGTTGCGGCTGCAGGTCAGAGAAGCGCGCACCTGCATGGTGGAAGCCACCAAGAGGTGAGCAGCTTCACGTCGCGGTGTCCCATCTCCAAGTGGATATCTCCAGAACCGACTGGGTTAGTAGGGCATAGTAGGGCATTTGGGACGATTATTTGGTTGGTGGTTAATGTTAATAGTTAAAAATGGTTGACAATGGCGGTCAATGATGATTAGACAACTACGTACTTGTTGCTGGTTTTAGATATTTTGTATGTTCCTTGGTAATCATTAGCAATTGGTTGGTTGACTAATATTTTCCATAGGGGTTGAAACCACCAAGCAGTATACCTATACATTCCATGGGTCGGAAAGGCTTTGTAGGGCGCATACATTCGAGTGTTGCTCGGGAGAATTGGGAATGCCATCACTGATTGGGGATAATCAGACGGCTATTTCGGTGTTGGCATGCAAATGGCCGACTGTTTGAAGATCTAATCTAGCCACAGCTAGCTTGATTTGATCGATTCCATACTTCTGGAGTACTTCCAGGAGTCCACCAGATCAAATCTATAAAACCGAGGGAGAGATCTATCTCTTTCATGCCCAGCTACCTACCTTTCGCTTTTTCCTATCCGTCTATACGTTAATTACGTCTATAGACGCCAACCTTGAGTGAGAATCTATCCTTTTGTTGGGTCTAAATCGCCGATCTGTTTTTCCATCTTTGTTCATCTCTCAAGACAGTCGGCATCTATTTGACTAATCTATTCAATGTATTTTTTTTTGGCTACGTTTTTTATTTTATTCATACATTTATCATCAATATTTGTTCATCTCACTACCCATTTATGTATCCATCTATCCGTGTATCCGTCTCTCTGTGTGTCAAATTCCATTTGTTTCATCTATATTGAATCCATGTCTTACCTTGAATCCCGTCCAAGCGAGCCTAGTCAAATATCTTGAACAGATTATTTGATTTGCAGTTCGTTCGAAACAAATCTGGATCGATAGGATCCAGTTTAATCTAACCAATTCAAATGGAACCCAATCAATCTATTCAAACTGTATGTTTCGATGAGTTCCTTGCTCCATCTATTCCATATCTATCAAAACTTAGGTGCGTATTGGTATGTATGTGTATGCTTCTTCAGCTCTCTATTTGGGTACTGAAAAGCCGGCTCTGACACAACAGGTGTCGGCAAAATTGGCGGATGTGGGCCTTTGAGCTGCAAGAGAAGTGGCCGAGGCAACCCATAACTGGCTGGTGGTTTGATTGACAGTTTTTCCCCAGAAGCAAATGGTTGGTTGATTGGTTGGTTGGTTGGTTGAATCATACGTTTAAACCACCAACTGAGGGAAATTTGAACAAATGGTTGGTCGGTTGAAAAACATGTGTTCATAGGGGGTGAAACCACCAACCAGATAAAGAAAATTACTCAGATTTATCCCATTTGTGAATTGAAGTGTGTACTTTCGGGGGAGTTAGAGTTACCAGTATACATTCATGGGTACACCCATCCTTTGAGACTAATATGTCGCGCGTAAGCACTCCATCCTGCTCCATCCCTAGATTGAGCAGAAATGATTGCTGGGCTTGAGTTGACGTTTTTCGCGCTTTGAACCCGAAAATGTGTCAGATGGCAGGTTGGATCCGTAATATGTCAAGCTTCCGATTTGGCGTCAACTTGTGGGTGGTTCTTCGCGTGGTGGACGGCTCTTCATTGAGATGATGATGATGATGATGATGATGATGATGATGATGATGATGATGATGATGATGATGATGCAGCAACAACAAAACGATCATAAGCATCAATCATTTTTTGAAGTAAGTACGACTATAATCAGATCACAAGCCGTGAAGAAAAGCAATCGCAGTGTCGCTCACTTAAAGCGGCTTGACTGATGTGACCATACAGCCACCCAGGAAAGCTTTCAAGGCATTTGCATCAAGTGCGGGGCCTTAGATATGATTGGTATGTGACATTGCCCGCCTGAATTTTTAAGCTGTAGGCGTTTAGTTTTCTGATTGATCTCAATGTTACCATAAGCTGCGAGGGTAATTCTGACCCAAGGAGATGCAAAAAACATTGACAGGTTTGAGTTTGGATTTTCTGTGTAAAGTGCAAAGGCTTTCTTATTCATTTGCCGTGCTGCGGCTTGTGTGGCTCAAGTTGGGTCTTCCGTTCTCTCGCGAGTGTTGAGCTGCAATCGGAATCCCGAGCGACACTCGGAGTGATGAGGTCCATGTGACCATCGCATGAGCCTGCATAATTAGCCGCAATTCTAACCTACTCCCACCTCGAAAGATGGCCGTTGCAACTAGTCGCCTCCAAACTTACTGCATGTCTTTTTCTTCTCAATGGAAAAGATCCGGTATTGGATCCAAGGTCCCCCTAACAACGTATATGCCCATCCTGCATCCTAAGGAAATGAAGTTGGCACTTCTGGTGGCCCCTGCCTTGAAGTTCCTGTCAGTGGAAGCAGTGCTTGCGGTGCACAAGGAGGCTCCACCGAACCCTGATGAGATTCCCCTTCCTGCAGTGCCTAATGTCACTTGGCAAGCAGGGCTAAGATTTTTCCATTTTTTTTCATTGACAAATGTGACTGGTCACATTTGATTCTCAGCACAATGACCTTGATGTTGGAGGGTGCGCCTCCTTTTTTACACATGTTGACCCAGTTTGACCCAGAGACACTTGGGCCATTGCTGCGTTGTCATGGTGTTCTTTTGCAGGGGTTGCTGCGAAGTAATGGGCCTACCAGGTGGTGGCAGCTGGCAAAACTGGCTTCCCAGAACTCCCCACCGTCTCGGCCATGCTGGATGCTTCAACCCAGACCTTGAGTGGAATCAGCAAACAGGCTCAAAAGTTGCAACAGCAGATGCTGGACGATCAGCAGGACTGCCACATAGAGCACATGGAAAAATCGACGATTGTTGTGGGAAGCATTTTTCTACTGGGTGGGCTTTCTCGGATGTCTTGGTGATGGCAATTTGGGTGCACTGGAAGATGCGGGCAGCGCAGAAGATTTTAGTGCATCGTAGTATTTCACAGTGTCTCGGCGGGGTTGACTGTGCGGCGTTCATGTCGCCTATTGATCCAAGCAGCATCGAATGGATGCCCCTCCTTTAGAGGTACAGTAGCCAGTACGGGGCTTAGATCTGTGGGCGTGTAGTAAGCATGCCAAAGCCTTGCCACCTCTACACAAAAAATAGCAGCCAAGATTCAACAGCACCCCGAGTCGTGAACTGAGCCCCAGATTTGGCAGGAGAACGCCGCCCGCATGCAGAAGCAAAAGGCTGTTTTCGATCGCAAATTGCAGGAGCAGGAGGAGAAGAATCGCTTGGTGGTCAAGGAAAATGCCAAGATCGCGAAGAACATTATGAAACTTGCGCAGCATTTGTGGTGTTTTAAGTTGTGTTTACTGCGTTGTTTTGTGAGGCAGCCGCGGCAGCTCTAAGTTTCTTTTGCAAACTTCGCTTCCATCCAGCAAAAGGTAGTTGCGAAGCTAGGGAATTCTTGGCAAACCAACCCACCAAACCAACCCAGCAAACAGTTTGGATGAACTATAGTCTTTGCAATGTTGTATGGTTATAGGTATGCTATTGGTAAAAGAATGCTGCTCAGTTGGCGTCAGGAACATGAAGAAGCAGAACCAAGAGTTGCTGGACCACGCGCTTTCTCTGCAGAAGGGCAATTCGCTTCGTCATGGGGAACTGAAGATGTTGCAGGACCAGTCAGAGTTTTTGCTGCAATACCCCATAGGGCCCCATAGTGCTGATTGATGATCATTGTCCTGTCGCTCAATACTACTTACTTGCTCTCAAAGGGATAAATCAGTTGGCTCCTTTAAACATGCATGTTTCCATGACCTAATGTGATCGTCATACATGTGAGTTTTCCAACATTTCAACTATGCCTAACTATGCCTTCCCAAAACCAGGTACCGGCACTGCCTGCCTTTATGTCACATTGCATGATCTTCATGACCGCAGGACCAGATCTTGGCCGCGCAAAACTTCTTGCAAGATTCATTCTCCCAGACGGACGACAGCAAGGCTGCAGATCTGGACGTGTTGAAGGATGACAAGCCCAAAGCCTTGTCCTTCCTGGAGACCTCAGCCACTGGGATGCTGTGCAGCTTTGTTCCAAGCCCCATGTCCCATGCCGTGGTCTCCACGGTTCACCCCGATGAATCCCCAGGAAAGCGTGGAGGATGAAGCTGTTGAGAAGCCCAAGGAAGTCCCCGAAGAGCCAGAGAACCTGTTGTCCATGCTGACCAATGAAGTCAAGGTGACCTGTGGTAGGGCCTCCCTTTCCAGTTGTTCCTCCTGGTTGGAGAAAAAAAACCGTTGTGATGCCCAAGAAATCCATCGAAATGAGAGTTTCGCACGATGATCTTCAGCGTACAGTCAAAGTATACATACAGAAGAAGAAGAAGAAGAAGAAGAAGAAGAAGAAGAAACTCTTGTTTCAAGTAAAAACCCGATGGTCAAATTCCGAAGCAAAGCTGCCTGGTCAAACGATTCAACTGCATGGGCTGCAATGATTTATGAGGCTGGAAGTCCAAGGGGTGACATAGGTGGACCATGATGGACCGGGAAAACAACTTAGCTGCGCCAGATGATGAAGAAGCAGGGCCAAGAGAGCGAGGCAAAGCTGAAGGATCTCTTCAAGGCGGACGGCGGCATGGACAGAGCTTGATGATGCCAAATTGACATGTGAAAAGCTTGGAGCTTTCAGGAAGATGGAGGAAGCCTTCCTCGGGAAACCACAGGAAACCCATCAATTCTTGGAATTTCCACGATTTTGATCGCCAGATTTGACAAAGACCTTCTGATTCGCGAGCCTGATATCATCCCTTGAAAGCCTCATGCTGCTATAGTTGAAGTGCGCCCTGAAGACTGTATATGAGAGTATTCCTTGGGAAGGGTGACCTGACAGCAATGGAGAGAGAGAGAGAGAGAGAGATTCCCTTTTGATCCCGTTGATTGTGGGTTGAAGAAGCCCCACACCGCGTGCGGCAGGCAGACTTTCAAGCTGGTGTCAAGCGGCACCAGGCTCTTTTGGCGCAGCAGAAGGTTTTGAACGAGACTTTGGAGAAGATGAATTCCTATCACGCACGGCTGGAAACTGCTGATAAGCAACACTTCGTAAGAATTCTTTGCAAGTTTTGATAGTTGCGTTTCTCCTTTCGTGGCACTTCTATGCAGACATGTTCCTGGAAAGTTCCTGTACTACTGACACTCAACCCATGATTCTGCGGACCGCAGGGATACGTGGGCAAGTGTGTAGTGGCCAACACAGCTGGTCACAAGATGTCACAAGTATGGAGATAGTTCCGTAGCATCGGATCAAGTACTGAGCATCTATATCCATCAACCCTCCAGATTTGTCATCACAACTGATTATGAGACATTCATTGTACGCATTTGTGAGCTCGTTTTGTTCAACAGCCCGCCTCACTTGCGGCGTCATTTGTGTGGCGAGGCACTTGCAGAGCACCCAATCCACCATGGACGCCCGACTTCACGATGGCGGCCTTTTCATGCAGAAGCTTTCAGAGTTGACCATGGCGAAGCCGGAGGCAGCAGTTCAGGCTGGAAGTTTTCTGCAGCGGAGCGGTGTTACACGGTGTGTTCTGTAAAGGAAAGGCAGGTTTCAAAGCTGTTCGTTCGTTGGCAGGGGAGGGAGGTTGTCTAACCGGTGTGCAAACCGTTTGTTTGGAAGCCACGGGCATTTTCTGGCAGGCGGAGGATAGTGGGCGGCGGGAGAAAAAAATATATTTATGTATATATCAGGACGAGCCACAAGTATCCAAAAGTACTGTACGGACTGGATGCATCATGTCATTCAGGCTTCGTACCGACGACATCAGTTACTGTAGCTTGTTTCAAAAGGGGCAGGCAAGTCAAAACATGTTTACTTTCTGCATGTTCCATGATTTTTTGCATGGGTACAAAAAAGGCACAATAAGGTACACCAATGTCGGTTGGTTACTGTTGATTGGGTTTTATATAGTTTGATTTTCAATGAGTCAGATGAGGTTCCATCATGTTCCATCAAGAATGTCACGCTGTCATACTTATCTAAGCAAACATATTCCAGATAGATTGTTCCAGATGATTTTTCTGGGATGACACACATGGTTTACTAATTCTGTTTGGTTCTGCGCTTATGCTTGGAGCTTGTTTCTTGTTGGCCCTTGACAATGGATCATCTCAACAACAAACAGTCCGTGAAAGGCTTGAGAAGCTGCTGTTTCTTGTAGACTACCTAGCAGCCACCATGCATGTGCAATGCCTCAGGGCCTGATACCAGGACCTACCAACCAAACATATGCAATGCCTTAGAGCGCCTCCAAAGTGCACAGCCGCAGGCACTGGAAACCCTGCAGAAGAAGCTCTGAGGCTTCCGGGGCTACGCAGTGACAACGCAGGATGCAAAAAGAAGGACCTCAACGCAGGGAGCTTCGCGCTCAACTGACCGCCTTTGGGAGATCACGAAGTTGAGAACCGGTTCTGGTGGTTCTCGTCGATGAAGAACTGCGAGCCTCACCGGTTCTCGTGGTTCCCTTCCTATTTGCCATAGGGATGCGTTCTTACCCCTGGCAGGCCCTGACCGTTCACATCCCGTAGCTTGCACTTGTCGAGCTGTTGGCGTAGGTTTACTCCTACCCATTTGTTGGTTGCTTGGTTGGTTTGTTGCTTGGTTACAACTTATACCCATACAATAATATTCCAGTATTATGACTCCACTTCAAGCCCGTGTTGGTGGCAACCATGGAACTAGTTATGACCAGTGATAACCCATAGCCACATTCACTGAGCCACCAGCTTCCACTAGGCTTCGCGACATCAACGGTGTGATTCAGTCCATGTGGCCTGGCTGCAGCGCGATGTGCCTTGCCGCTGCATGGCGCACCCTGAAACCGGCTGTCTCTGGCTGGTGGGTTTATATTTCTATTTTCCCCAGTATTTACAAGTGGTTGGTTGAATAATTCTCATAGGGGTGGTTCAACCACCAACCAAGTCTGATCCAACGCGATACTTTCTGGTTCCTCACTTTGTCTTAAAGATTGTACACCACAAAGTTGAATGGAACCAGTTTAGTTTAGAAACTATGAATTTAACAAAACATCCAGGTTTATAAAACCATTGGTGAATTAACTATTAGTTAACCATTGGTGAATTTTAACTAAAACTATTAAGTAGTGTTTCGTTTATCCGTACACCACCGGTTCTGCCGATTTATCCAAGGCGGTGTAACCCACACATCCTGCAGCCATGGCTCGAGACCAAGAAAGGGCCCGCCATGTCGCTTTTAGGGCCTTACGGCCCAGGGCCCCGGCGACCAGGGCTGCAAAACCCTAAGCCAGGAAGCCAGGCGCGGGGCTGAGCAAGGTCATGAGTCATGAATGGTGAGAACATGTTTGAACCATGTATGTATACATATATATATATAGATTTATTTATCTATTTATTTATATATATATATACAATCTTTAGTGTTGATTGTTGTTGGGATTTGGTCAGATGTAGTGCTACTCGTATGTGTTGATTGTTGTTCAGATTTGGTAAGATGTGGTACTGTAGTGATGATGTTAAAGTGATGACGGTTAAGTGATGATGATTAAGTGATCATTCTTTCTAATTACTGGATATGACTGGCTCGTATTGTTTTTAACAAACACAAATGATTGTTTAACTATGCGTTAGATCGCAGAGTATATTGCCAATAGAATCATTTTGAATCATCACCAATGATTCAACTTGATTCAACCAGGATTCGTGCATGAGTATGGTTCATAATGGCTGATGGTAAACAACAACGAGCTATCCCAATTGCTGCCATCCTGCACTTGCTGCGTGCTCAAGGCAGTTGAGACTCACCCCGGTGGCGCGGTCGTGGCGCGCACGGCCATCGTGCTCCCGGTGGGTCGGGTGGACTTTGACAAAGTGCAAGAAGCCCAAAAGGCGGCGGAGGAGCTGCGGGCGGTTGGTGGCCTTGAACAAATTGTATCATTCCCTAGCGATCATTAGTATCCATTAGTAGTGGTAAGGTGTAGGAACCATGATGAGCCATTAACATCCATGAGTCATGGACCTAGTATGGATATCTATGGATCAGCTGCATGGTCATCGTAAATCACCATTGTCGCGATTTTACACTGTCTAATTGCTGACAATAATTGGTCATTTTTAGCCATCATTCAGCACTACCAAGCGTTATAGGTCTAACCAGTATCAACCACTCTGAAGCAGCATGCCTTGTTGAACAGAAATCCACGTATTTGCATGTGTGCACTTTGGTTTTTGGTGGTTTTGCCAAACAGTTTAGCATGGGTCATTGCTACGACAATCAACCAGCAACTAGCATTGCATGACTGTGCTCGGATATCCTTTTCCCTTAAATGTGTGGGATGCAATAACAACTGGATTTAAAGAGCCACAGCGGCATAGCTGGATCTCGGACCAAACATGAAAGTTGACCTGCTTGCGGATGGGGAGACTTCGAAGAATCTTCGAAGATGACACAGGAGATGGGCTGTTTCCCATGAGAACCGCATGTTGTGGGAGGTCAAGGGCTGGCTTTCCAGGAGGCAGCTGCACGCGCCCCTGCACGCGCCCCTCAACGCGCCCCTCAAGTAGATCCAAAGAAAGACTTGGTGGAGAAGGTCCGGACCGCCAGATGGGTCAAGAGATTCATCCAGTGGCCATGGGGACATGTGTCCACCAGGTGAAGAACATTCAACTCCAAGAGAACGGAAGAGTTCTGTGGTGGAGTTTTTGTGCCTTGGCATCGCGGAAGGGAGGTGCTAATGGGAGGTGCTACGGCCTTTTTTTGGCCTGCGAAGGACGCTCGGAACCATGTTGTTTACCACTGCCGATGGTGCTCCGATTTGCGAGCATTGTTTTGGGGTCAAGCTGAACGCGTCTATTTGTGCATGGCTTTCGGATGCTATGTATTGGTTCGGTGTTTGCTGGAATTGGTGTGGGGATTCAGATTTACCATCACTGCCATCATTTGAGCTATTGTCGAAACATGCCACCATCTCCAAGGGTTGCCATCAATCTTCGCCACAGTCCCTGGAATGACAGCTTTGAGCTTCAGCAAGTAGCAGGGCTATCATAGCATATCCAGCATGATCACGCTTGCGCCGCAGGCAAAATTCATGCTGGTGGAAAGCTTGCGCCCTGCCTCTGAAACGCAAGCGTGGGACTCGGGACCCCCTGAAACTTGGAAGCTTCACAGATCACGAAAGATGGGACACTAAATGGGACCACAAGAAGCTGGCTGCGGGGATGTTGAAAGACCTCCTTCCCCCCTCCCTTTTTTCTCTCCCCTCCTCTTTCTTACTTGTCTTTGTGATGTTAAGCATGTTCTTGCTTTTCTTTGTTTTTTCTCCTGTCCTTTTCCTCTTGCTGTTATCTGTCTTGTTTCTTTCTTTCTGTTTCGTTTTGTTACTTTTTCTGTCTGTCTCTTTTTCCAAATGCTGTATATTTTGTTCTTTATGGATTTCAGTTTTCTCTCTCCATTCCTGGTACATATGTTTTCCATATGCGTAATCGATGTCCTACCTTGATAATTTCCACCGCAGATCCGCGTACATGGCAGAAACTTGCACTGGAACAATTTGAGCCTTCAAAAGGGAATTGATACGAAAGCAAGTAGCCTTCCTAAGCAAGATGGTAGCCTGTGTATCAAAGAAAGTGATCATGTGTGTCGAAGCAGAAGCTGCATCAGCGATTTGCATCCAGATTCAGCAAACAGATCAGGATCCTCAAGCCCACGACGCTGCTTTCTTGATGACTTTCTTGGAATGCTTCGAGAAAGGCGACATCATGGAGGCAACCGCTTCATGAAGCAAGCTTGCTCAATCCTCGGTGCGGTTCACCCATGATTTCCAGTAAACAATTAATTTGAAACCACACCTGTTGGGGCTTTTCATCGCGGACATGTCCGAGTGGGATTGATACTCAAGTGTCATGAATCCATCATGCGGGTTGGAACTGTCATGTTACGCGTGGGAGACTGGCATGTTCTTCAAGACTCCTGGCCTCACTAACAAGCACGAAGCAATGGAAGTGGGCAATCGACGTATGAGCACTCCGTATGCTTCCACTTACCGTTGTAGAAGGCAACCAACCAAAGAACAATGGTAGAAACCAGCTGTTTACCTACTACATCCTACTACAATGGTAACTGGAAGCATAGGGACCAATTAAGATACAATTTGTCCGTATTGTAAGGCCCATCGGGTCGTGTATGTGGTTGCCTGGCAGGAGCCTGGCTGCCCTCCAGCTGTGCCGCTTTGAAGCAGATGCAGCAGATGGGTACACCCACAAAAAGAATGACTTTTGCATTGTGAGTGATGATCACTTTCTGGATGATCACTTTCTGGATGATCATTAATGGTCATAATGATCTAAAGTTAGATCCTTTCTGGGTGCTGTTGGCCGCTTTTGTGTCCAAATTCATTGCTGGAATTTGCGAAGACGGTCATGACGGCCCGAGATTCACAGACTCAGTAGAGCTGAGAATTTGAAGGACTTTGTGAGGCTGATTTTTCCTACTGCAAGGAATCATGAACATGAATTGTCCTGGACTAGATTGTGTCGAGTGTGTCGTGCTGGATGTGCGGCGAGCCGTTTGCAGTCGACCTTTCAAGGAGACATCCTCCAGTGGCCAAGGGGACAGGCTTCCAGACTGCAATCAGTCTCACGTCAACCCTTCTCTTGAATAGTGCCATGCATTTTTTAGCACCAGCTCCCAATGACTTCAGGAGCGCCAATGTGATGTTTGCGAGTTTGTAATTGCACTTGTCTTCTGAGCATCCAGAAATTCAGGTAAAGCCAACATCTCCAAGGGCAGTCCCAAGGGCAGTTTGGCCAAGGGCAAGGGTGCCCTTGGGCGCCTAGGCACAGTTACCGCTCTGAAGGCACTTTTTTCCATCTTTTTTCAGGGTCTAGAATCGTGTATCCCGAACAGTGGCTGGTTTTTTCGATACTGTAAATTATGGTCAAACCAATGGTTAATATGTCAATGTTGGGTGACGTGAGGCGTTGCCGATTTTGAGAAAGGCTCAGATCAGCTCATGGATCCCAAGGCATCCCAAGGCCCTCCGCTCAGCTCAGGAGCGGGTTCAAGGGCAGCAGCGGTTGTATGGGAGACTTCTCTGCCTGGAACGCTGCTCCTGAGATGTGGGGAATGCCATGTGGACTTTCGGCAGCAGTCTGGCGGAGGGTTTTATGGGGGGTAAATGCCAGCTCATTGGGCTACTGTAGCGAAGGAGAAGGATAACGTTGTAGTTATGGTGATTTAGCCTGTCAAATACGGTCTTTGGGCTTCAGACACCTTCAGAATCGGTTTGCTGGCATTCCACGGGTAGCGGGTAGCAGTTTTCCCATCCAATCTACCTGTATCAGTTTGTGTCCGCCAGGGGGGAGGCGTGCGTGCTGGCTCAGGTGCTTGCAAAGGCGGCGCCAAAAGTGGCATGATGGACTCCTGGGGTTGCGGCCTTCCAAAGGGTGGATGTGGTGGTGCAGCTCAGCTCAGTGGGTGTCGCCATGCTGCGGGTTTTGTCACATTTGGTGCTTGATCAGCTGCTATTTTTACCGATCTTCCGGGTTTGACTGCATGTCAGTTTGACAACAGAGTGGATGAAACTCAATTCGTACCATTAGTGGTTTTCTTCTTGACCCAGTATAAATGTTCTTATGGCTAGTAGCTATGGAGTTTGTTGACCGTAGAGAGGGGTTGAAGCATCATTGCTGCATACTGGTTGGCCAGCTGCTGCGAAGGGGAACTCTTAAATTCAGACCATTTCTTTCTCCCTTGTGTGGGCTCGGGGTTTGTTGGTAATGTCCTTTCCAAGCAAATCCTTGGGACGGCCTGGCTACTAAGATAATGTCAGACAATGGCTGGCTGGTGTTTGAAAACTAGCGATTTCGAATGAACAAGTTGCAGGCATAAATGTTTGATATCAGCTATTCACTCATGGATGACAATCGATTTTGGCACTCCTGATCTTGCAACAGGAAAACAGTGTGCCCACAACTAAATTTGCACGCTCTGTTTGTCTAGCTCCATGTGGCCAAACTATGATTGAGGCAAAGGGCTGCGCTTGGCCCATGCAGTGGTGGTGAGCCATGTGGGTTTCTCCTGCACGTGGGGCGCTGGATTCCTTTGGCCGCAGCTGTAGGACAGGTCTTTGGTCAACGACCAGCAGATCTCAGTTCGGTGTTTGTATATAGCTCTGACACATGCTGACACTGCCTCACAAAGAACCGTTCAGAAAAGTGCCGCAATGTGTTTGTGTGCGTGTTCTGTGTGGGTGTGGGTGTGGGTGTGGTTGCCGTTGGGCGGGCTTTGGACCAGACATGGCTGATTAATGTTTGCTGCCGCTGGCCAAAACAATGCATTGATTTCAGAATAAATCGTGATTAATTTGTGTGCGCCCTGGCACCTCCTTTTTCGCACCAAAACGTGAGCATCAGAATGGAAATGGGAAAATCGAAACAACTTGCATCACGAAACCATTTGCATCGCAACAGAAGTGCATCTAAGATGGATGTGCTTGGGGCATGCGGGGCTGGAACCTGTGAAGGTTGGGGGCTGTGCCACCCCACCTTCGTCCGAGGCGTCGCTTGGTCGAGTTGGATCAGATGGGCCGAGTTCAACGGCAGGTCCTGGGGATGGTGACGCAAGTGCCTCGGCAGCTCGTGGGTGGAGCCGCGGTGGAGCGACATGGCCTCGTGGTCCACCGTTGTGCGAGGACACCAGGTGGATATTAACCACTATAAACCCAAGATTGTATGAATCAAAGCAATCATTAAACATGTTGGTAGGTTTAACAGTCCATTTCTGAAGGCCATATTATTGCTTCAGTTTGTAAAGGTTCGTGGGTCTCCATTGATCTTTTGCATCAACCCTGTTCTAACTACATGTGCAATCTTTTGTGCCCATCACCACGGAGGAGTCCAGGTTGCACTGTGCATCCTTACTTGGGCAACGCATCAGGCAGTGATCACCGACATGCCTGAGCTCTATGAAGGGCGAACCGGCAGGTTGCTGGGCATTGGGGAGTTTTCGTGTCAATGTTGAGCGAAAACGAATCCCTCAACACACATTCTGGATGAAATGATTGCATGAGTCATAGACAGATCCTTGGAATCGGTGGGTGTGCATGTTGGCGCAGGCAATATCGGCAGATTACAGATACCGGGGGTTTCTCAAAAGAAGAGACCCCTCAAATGGTTGGTTTGCTATTGCAAAATGATAGAGTAAAGGCGGCTAATTTAGGGGCACCCCCATCAGCAGATTGATTGCATTCCTGTTGCATTTCTAACTTCTGCATTCAGCATGCTGTGATCAGCTGTCAGCTTTTCACAGTGGAGGAGCTGTATGCGGCAGCTGCTGGATTTCTACAAGTTTGCTACGGATCATACCGCTTCAAGGCCCGACTTCTGGAGTTTCTTGGTGTGGGATTCATGGGGGCCAGGGACCGACCATGACCAACCAAAAGGCATAGGGGAAACCACCGGTGTGACATCCAACAGTGGGAAGCCACCAATTGTCTAGACATGACGAGCTACGCAGTGTCTAGACATACCCAGATGCTTTTCGCGATTTGCCTGCTTGACCACTTGCAATGGTCAGTTTCCTTTCATGCAACCCGGGCATCCAGATTTCATTTTCCCTTCATTCTCTTTGAATGCAGGGTGAACATAGCATGAGGCTTGAAACATCAACTAGGCATTCAACACATGTCAGGTCACATGTCACTGCGGTTTTGCTTTCAATTGTTTTGGGGCTTGTTTAATGCCAAGGTTTCTACGCGCACCTGCAGGACCCTTCTTTGGGTGCTGGACTTGTTGTGGGTGGAAGATGAGAAAATCCTTTGAGTCCAAGACTGTCAGTTTTTGGCAAGCACATCAACCACCCTGCTGAGCAGAACTGTTCCATGTGTGTCGACGAGAAGATGCTCCAACAGTTCCCTCCAAGGCATGCATGCCATTCTCCTTACGACTGGGTTCTGCCACTACGCAGTAAGACTCATCGCTTCTGATGCAGCGAATGCACCCATGTAGATAATTGCAGGATATTCCCGACAGAACCCATATTTTGAATTTCAATGCCAAAGAGGTTAGATTGATGTGGGGCCAACCATTTGCCCGTCCGGCTGTGTTTTCCCTCAAGCTGTGACACATTTTCCTGGACATGTTTAGGCTGAATCTTGTCTTGGCACATGTGAATCCCTGTGAGTTGTTTTACACTACTTTCACATTTCATGTACCTTTGCACCTGTCCTGTGCGTCCCTCAGCGCACACCAGATGTGCAAGAGATCCTGCTCACCTCGTGTAATCACCTAAGTTGTTCGTTAATTTCAGTTTGGGAAACTGGCACTTTATAGTGATTGAGCAGCAACGTCCTATCAGAATCAGGATCTCCTGCACCCATAACAAGGGGGATCCACAGGGGCACTCAAACCATTGTTTGCACTTTCTACGCAGTCAGCATGTGCTACCTTCAAGAAAGAACAGAGCCTATGAAGTAAAGGTCCTCGGTATGCAACTGTAGTTCTTGGTGCATTGGTGTGTGAGCACGGCTGCACACATGCGCATGTCGTGCGCGCACACATCCGCACAGCTTTTCCGTCTTCTCTTTGCAGTATAGTAGATATAGTTGATATGTGTATGCAGAGTATACGCAGGCCGTGATGGTTTTGAAATTGCTACAAAATTGCCCGCAACATTTCTTGCCATGATTTTGCCGTGATTTCTTGAGTTTTTCCAGGAAGCTGCTGGTGATGATGCCGGTGCATTGGAAAGCCGATTGCGGCAGTGCCGAGTGCTACAGGCGGGGTTCATGTCTCCGCGAGATCGTGTGTGTAAATCCTCCATGGGAAAGCAGGGCTGACTTAGACATGTACATTCACCCGGTGTAACCTTTGGGAATTTGTTGCTTACACATCTACGTGAATTGTAGATGAAAAAGCTGGCATCACCACGTCACACGCGTTGCTTTCTCCTATGATTTCGCTTTGACATGCTATGTCGGCCGCATGGTAGGCGCGTTTGTGGGTCAGAGCCTGAGAGGGGCGGCTGGGGAGGTCCATGGGCTGCTGGTGGTGATGCAGTGTGGTCGTTGGACCTATGTTGATTGGCCTTACGCTGTTGATCTCCTCCCTGCTCCCAATTGGTCGGATGTTTCTTGTGTGAAGGCATTTTCCCAACAATGATGGATACAAATGGTACAGCAGCCATTTTTTGGCTGAGTTAAAGCTATCGCACAGCCTTGCGGCCTCACTTCTAGGGGCAGTTCTGAGGACGAGAAAGACCCAGAAGTCTTTGCCGAGAACTTGCAGGAGTTGTTGCGGTGAAGTGGAGGCATCAATGATGTAGCTGAGTGGTAACTTCCACTAATGGTAACCCTGGATTACTAAACTATAGGCCATAGGTTGATTAATTGGGGGGTACCAGTCGAATGGAGAACCAGGGCTTTCGGGGTTGACATTAATTTCCTAAATAGGAGATAATGTCAGGTCCGTACTACTCAACCATCCCTGGTTTGCCTTGAATTGCTTGTGATCTAACATCAAACAGGCGCAACTTTTTCAATAGGATAATTACCAGCGGTTTGTGGACGCACCCAAGTGCTGCGGACCAGAGATCATCATGAGTCGTGGGTATGATACACTTGCCTAGCAGCAAATCCATGATGTTGTCATGGATATTGTACCGTGTTCATCCGTGTTCTGTTATCAGTGGTTGGGATCAACATTGGTTTTCCTTACAAATTGGGGGCAGTGGATGGCACATTGGTGGCTTTGTGCAGAAAGTGGTGGCTGCGGCGGGTCGACTCAGCTGTGGAGGTCAGGCTTTGATGCAGGACTTTATTGACTGCCTCAACTTGATCGACAACACGTTGGATGATCCCGCCACAAGAGAGATGGCCAAGGTACCCGGAGGTTTTCCATATCTTTCCATGGCCCTGGCTGCGTGTTCTATTTGGTGTTCGGCCGAGGGTCGATTGTTTGATCCATCCAAAATAGTGAGAAGAAATGACTAAAAGTTTGGGATTGACGTTGCATTTTTTGTTGTCGTGATTTGTGGACTCATTTAATCACATTATGTAGCTCAGCCATCAGAAGATGCCTCAAACTATGAGCTCAGCGGTGAGAGAGCTGGTTCTGCTACCTTTCACCTCTTTCACTGTTCTGCCGCCAACAGAAGTGCTTGCTGGCACAGAAGAGGAAGATACTTCTAGAGGAAGCATGCATTGCAACAACACACGCACATGCCCACAGACTCTGAAACACTACTTTGAAAAGTCACGTAGGGGTTTATTTTATCCTATTTTCACGTTCTAAGTTTTTTTCTCGGGTGTGCCAAGGATACACATTCATGAAAACAGGTTTATTCACAATTTTGAACACATACATTAGTTATTATTGGCATATTTGTTACATAGTTACAGCGATACAATGCAATGTTGTAGAATTACCGTGCTGCGCATGTCTGTTTAGGTTCTGTTTATTTGTGTTTATTTGTGTTTGTATTCCCGACGTCAAGATTATACATTTCCCCAACCAGTGTCAAGGAGATACTGCAACAGGGCATTCCTAATTGTTGCACAGTGGAAAATTGGGAAACTCACTTCACTCACCAATGTCCTTGGTGTGCCCTGCTCATTTGTCCTGCCGTTGCCAGTCACATGCTGCATCTTTCAGCTATTTGCTTGTGGATGCAGCGAAGAAGCTCAAAGACAAGTTGGCGACCACCGTGCAGGCCCCGCTGATCCTTTCCAAGCTGGTAGCTTGAACACATCGACGGCTGTTTGCTGGACTTATTGTGTTGCGTGGCCTGTGACGGGGATTTAGTGAACACTTTGAGGATGGACATTCAGGACATTTGGAATCAGTTGGACATGTGGTGCTAATGATGACGATGGCTCTCCTTCTATTGCTGCACTACTTTACATCATCACTGCGTGGGACCTCTACCCCAAGATGTCCCTGCAATGATCCTACCGCCGTTCCAGGAGCCCTCCTGGAAGCCCGGCGTTGCCAAGTTGGAAGCCATGGCGAAGAAAGCCGAGCAACGCCAGTGATGCGGATGATTGGCTGCTTTTGGATTTGTGGATATTTGTAGCCTTGTATTGGTTGGATTTGTGGATAGGATTGGTTGTAGAATTTCTTTAGAAGGACCACTTAGAGGATCTTAGAGGTGTAGATTGAGCGTTTGTAGATAGTGCTAGTGGTCCACCAGATCATTGCCGGTGATGGTGGCTTGATCTTTTGGGGGTGCCACAGTGTTCAGCAAGGGGTCAGTGTAGCAAGATGGTGACCCCCTTTCATACTAGGATTGATGAGCCCTTAAACTCGAACAGTGCGATGATGGCGATCAATGTTGAAGCAATGGGAGATACCAAAGTTTGATAGCTTGCATGTGGTGCCCTAGCTCAAAGCAACGCAGGACCAAAATTGAGTTTTCCAGGTTTAACGCTCCATTTTCTGAAGGAAAGGTTTGCATTTGCTCGTGCTAAGGATTGCGCAGATCAACCCACTAGTTCGTCACAGTCGGTCTTGCCCTTGTACAGAAGACCGACCTCGTCCACAGATGCGGATTCCTCATGTCCGTTTTGCCAGACTTCTTTGCTGAGCTGAAGCGAAACATAAGAGGCATCGAGGCATCCGGAGGCATCAGGTACCAGTGCCAGGTTTTGTCTGAGCAGAAAAAATCCATGGCTGAAAAAGAAACGAGTGCAGTGCTGCGAAGGGCGGTATGGATGAGATGCAGTGGGTCCTGGAAAAGATACCGTTTTTTGCTGTTCGTGTTTAGTTTCAATGGGGCAATTTCTTTGGCTCAGCCGGATTGGTAGACATTTGACGAAGCATAGCGAAGATGGATTCGTTATTTTTCTCAATTTCCTCAGTGCAAACACACCACATGATTATAGAACAAATATTCTTTACATCTTCATACAGTACACAAGCTTGGAACAGCGATCTAGACGGCTGCTTGAAACTTGCAGCCCTTTCGGGGCCCTTACCACTTTCAAAATCCAAGTGTGCTACTAACGTCAAGCGTTGAGCGTCCATCCTTCGTTGTGGCCGCACCTGTGTGGTGACTTGCTGGCCAATCGAAGTGATGAACGAGGCCCGGGTCACAGCGGTGTTGCGTCCAATGACTCCAGACTGCCTCTCGATAAACTCGTGATCATTTAAAACGTAATCCGGATAATGAAACATAATGAAACAATGCAGATGTTTAAGTCATGGTTCGCCAGTGTATAAAAAGCATGTTCGAGTGAACGCTTATCATGCATTGTTGGAAAGACATGTATGACCAACAACATGATTTGAACATGTAAATCCTGTTTCCATCATTCAAATGGTTCAATGTTGCTCTACTGCCGCCTTGGGCGCATATTTGTAGAAGGGATCAGGCGCAAGATTCGGCTCCCTGCGATAAGCCACTTTGGCCCAGCATAGTACTGTGATGCCCTACAACTTCCAGGAAAAAATGGCTCAGGAGTTACTGCAGCATGGTTGCTCAGTGTTTTCGACATGTTTAGCTCGTTTTTTGGGACGGGTGGCGGTGGAAAGTTTCAAGCAGTGATGTCTTTTGCTGGGGGATTCACGAAGGTGACTTGGCCGCCATCGTCACCCACCAATCTGGGCTCCGTCTCCACGCGGTCGATGCAGCTGGATGTGTCTCGAACGCGGGGCATTGAGGGCAGTGAGGACTGGAGGACCCCACTTCCAAGAAACGAAGTCACATGATGCAACACATTGTCATACTGACTGGTATAGATTTGACATGATTTGACTTTAGGGACATGAACAGATCTGAATGTCGCTCACAGACGTGGGCCAGATTTTGAGAACCTAATTCAGCCCCATGGAATTGACTTAGTATTGTTTAGTCTTTCTTTTAGTTGAAGCATCGGATAGCACTGGCGAATTTTGGAGATTGCAAAATGGATTTGGGTTTAGAATTAGAAAGCCTTGGCTGGTGCATACATGCATGAACAGATAGTTTGAATGCACACAGGCAGCACGCAATAGCATATATACATCCATGTGACTGAACGAACAACGTTTTGCACAACTATAATTGCTGAATGAGTAACCAAATAAACACACACACGCACACGCACGCACACACACACAGACACCGACACACAACGTCACACGCACAGATAGATATTAGTATATAAAGATATATAAAGTAAATTATATGCGTAGAACATTTCTTGTGTATCAGCCAGGGCCAGGGATTGAATCCGAAGCAATGGTGGTGCCAGTTGCACTGAGGGCGGCAAGGCCCTGGCGAGTTTGATGCAGTCGGAGGCCATCAAGGTTTGCGTGCGGGTGAGGCCACTGAGCCCCTTGGACAGGCGTGACGAGGGAGGGTGGACTAGATCTGGCCGTTGGATTTATAGGGCTATAGGGGCTCTGGCCATCTCTAGCGGTAAGCAGATAAAATCAGCAGCAATCATGGTTAAACAGCTGTTGGTGGTTTGATTGGCATTTTTCTGATTTTGCCCCAGTATAAACAAATGCTTGGTTGACTGAGATTTTTCGTGGTTGAAGCGACCAATCATAGGCGGTTGATGAAGGGAAATGGCAATTCATAATGGTACGTGGTAATGAGGGAGTGTGTACTAGATGGGTGATGGCTGATGAGTCATGATGAAATGATAATAAGATAGTCATGGACAATCTTGGACAACAATGATGGGCACTGAGTGGTGGATGAGTACTGGCGGTTGGCAATCCTGATAAATCATGGTTAATGGTCCGTCAGTGGTAATGTGAGAAATCATGGTTGCCAACAATTTTCAATCATGCATAATGACAACGGTGTATAAACACGAATAGTTGATATTGATGAACGAGGACTATGCTTATTCAAACATGTAAGAGGGAACTCTTATTGATGGACACTTTATGCCAAGTTGCACGGGTACCAAGGCAGGAAGCAAGAGCACTTCCAAACATTTGGGTGTTGCTCCTTGCGTTCCAGCCAGATGTGCAAAAGATACAGGGTGAGGGGCAGTTTGTCAAAGGTGTTGCAAGAGGACTTCTTGCAATAGTTTACAGTCACGGCCCCGAATTCTGGCTTGCCTAAATCCCAGTCACCCTCTGGCATTGCCAAGCACATGAGCAACCCATGCACGATAGCGCTTCATTCATGGAGAAAGTCTCTGATGGTTCCCATCTCCAACTCACCAATGGTGTTGGTCATTCAACCTTTTGCCAAGGTGCAAAAGAGATTCTCGGCCAAAGTGTCAGCTTTCGACTTGCAACTTATGGAGTCAGAGGATTTGTTTGAATGGCTTTGAGGATGACATTGCTTGTTGACATGTGAAACGAATGCTATCCTATACCTAGTTGAGATCATTTGAGAAGGTCTTAGATTATACCTCAGAGGCTCAGAGGCCTATTGCGAGTCCAATGTGACTAAAATGGGAGAGTTTGATTGATACTCAAATGTACTTTCGAATCTATTGGTTTGATGTAATCTGACTAATGACAGAAAAACTGAAGATGTGAATGATGAGTTTGCTTGACTATGATGATGCTTCAAGATGTCGGAGCCATTGGTTGCTGCTTGGTTTCGGAGGTTGGAAAACAACGAGCGAGTGTGACTGGGCCGAATTCACTTCTGAGTTATTGTCCAAAAGATTGACCCATTGATCCAAAAGCCGGGCTGATGGGGCCGGTTGACGAGGTTGGTTGGTTGGTTGGTTGGTTGGTTGGTTGGTTGGTTGGTTGGTTGGTTGGTTGGTTGGTTGGTTGGTTGGTTGGTTGGTTGGTTGGTTGGTTG
>VSDK01002218.1:287053-325852 GCA_009767595.1 Symbiodinium kawagutii | reverse complement strand
AGAACTTTATGACATCAGTTGGCATTGCAACTTTTTCAGTTTGAATTCGTTTGACAACTTTTCGTTTGGAATTAGTTTGAGTTGAATTCGTTTGGAACTTTGCATAGATCGACACCTTGTCAGTTGCATGTCCAGTACACTTTTGCATTCAGTTTGGCGTCGAGTTTTGTCACTTGCACTTTTTGTGAATGTTTGCAGTGACACGTTTTGCACTTCTGTCAACATGATACTTGGATTCACTTTCCATGGTACAGACTCATGTTGAACTTTGTACACTTTCAGTGATAGCATGATCCTTGCAACTTTGAACTTTGCATGGGACAGATTCATGCATCACACTTTGAATCCATTTACGTCACACTTTTGAATTCAGTATTGGCCACACTTTTCTTTCAAGAATGCACCACGATTCAACTTTTGAGGCCATCCAAACTTTCTTGCATGACTTTGCACTGTGGAATGGAAAAGAACTTTTCTGAGTCAGGTTACAACTTTCCTGGAATGTTCCACTAGTAGTTTGAACTTTGAATTCATTGGTTGTGGACTAAAAGCAAGACTTTATAGTCCAAGGGGGCGTGCGAAACATACAGCACTTTTGCCCTGCGCGTACTCCGTACTTACTTTGCCTCTGTGCTACTTGCACTTTGGCTCAAGTGCCTGGAGACAAAAGACTTTGCCAGTTACTTCGGTGTGGCCGGGTCTTAGGTTGGTAGTACTTTAGAGTACTTTGTAGCTTCGCAGGTTGGTTGGTCGGTTGGTTGGTTGGTTGGCACATTTGTCTATCCCTGGTTTCCGTATAGTGGCGCAGGTTCGGTCGAGCATGTTACAGCCAATGCGTAGCTTGGATCAAGGGCTTGGGGCCAAGGTGTGTGCGCATTCCAGCTGAATCACCCCACTCAACAACGGAGCCTTGGTTGCAAGGTCTCGGCGCAGGGATCCACTACTGAGATGGAAAGCCCACGTGTGGTAGTCAGCTATGAATGGTCAATGGTGATCGACTCATTTTTGTGTAAGCAATGAGTGATTAATGATAATGATGATGAATGATAGTGATTATCTCCACTCATTTTTGTGTAGTCACTGATTCATGATGCGTTAGTCAACCAATGATGTCACGCTACAAAATGATACCTTTTTTAGGCCAAGTGTGGCTGGTTGTGACCCATTTTCTCCTGATTTCATCCTTCAAAAAACAAATCCAGCAAGGTGATGATGCTGAACCCGAGTGACCTCAGTCACACCAAGAACTACGTTTTCGACAGGGCATTTTGGCTCCTGAGCTGCAAGATGCAGCAGGCAAAAGGAAGCACTTTTTTTACTGACAACGTAGCGAATGATGGTGGAGATTGTTCATGCCATTTTTGACCTAGTGAAAGCACCAAGCAGGGATTCATGCCTATAGCAGCTAGGCTTAGAAGGCAACCTCCAGTTTCATGCCACGCAACGTGGTCGAATTCGCCTAGGTCCGTGAAGCCAACGGATCCGCACTTTGCCTCCCAGGCTGGATCAGCCCGCTTGGGCATGACCAAAAATCAACTCCCTGTACCTTGATGAGGAAAGTTGCTGCCATTCCTATATGGTGCGTGGTGTCTCCAAATAAGGGTACCTCCAATTTCTTGTATATTACTGTTATAAGTGGTTGCTATTGGGTGATTTGGGGGTACCCCTATGCCTCACGAAACCCCAGTTCTGAGCACACATTTTTCCACCAATTTGACCTTGTTGGGCACCCAAGCCGTGTCAAGCCTTCAGTGTGCATCATTCCCACCACCCTTCCAGCCTAGATTAGCCACTATGAGCCAAGTATTCACCACAATCAACCACTTTGAACCTATGTTCACCATGATGATACCCATTAATCAGATCCCATTATACGCATTATATAACCGCTATTAACCATTCTTAACCACTACTACCCAACTATTAACCATTACTAATCATTATCGACCTTTGTTTACCAACCATTATCAGCTATATTACCCATTCATCAACCATTAACCCACTATTATTAACCACACAATCCCAATGGTTGTCCCAACATCAGGACACCATCATGGAAGATCTTGGAGCTGAACTCCGTTTGCACGTGTGCCCTGCCTGCCAGGGCCTCCAGGATCATGTGGTGGTGGCTACCATGATGATGATGACCATGATGGTCAGCCAATGGTTTGATTATACTGGTAAGATATAGGATATTTAACCTGGTAATGATCACTGGTTTAACCTGATAATATACCGAATATAGTCTGTTTACCCTACAATCACTGGTTGATTGCTGATAGCAAGCAACTATAGGGTAAACTACAAACTAACCTGGTAATGGAAAAACCACCATCTTTGAAAGGGAAAGCCAGCTGGAGATCAGCGATACATGGTGGATTTTCCATTGCCAGGTTGATCTACCAAAGAGTAACCATCACTAACCAGGCGCCACTGTGCTTCATTGTTGTAGCAGTCAACAATGTGGCTAAATCATGGTCATTGATGGCTAAGAGCTGGTGAAATGATGGTTTCATGAGGTTCAATCATTCGCCCGTTTGATAACACTTAACAATGGCAAATCATGATAAATTATGGTCATATACAGATCGAAATATAACAGCTCATGATGTTCAATGCAAACCTCGAAGATCCCACAATTGCATGCTAGCTTTTCACCTTTTTCAACG
The DNA here is from genome assembly GCA_009767595.1 of Symbiodinium kawagutii. NCBI lineage: Eukaryota > Dinophyceae > Suessiales > Symbiodiniaceae > Symbiodinium > Symbiodinium kawagutii. Next base: position 323,183 of record VSDK01002218.1, on the reverse strand, counting down.
GGTTAGTGTCACTGGTGGCCAACATGTACTGATTAATGGCAATAGTCATGCAGCCCTGCAGCCAGTGTTTTATGCCATGCCATGACTTTTGTGCGATGGAACCCTTCTATGATTTGGAAGATTGAGAATGTTCACAGGTTTAGCGACCTTGGAATGGTTGCCTCCGCCGCTGCAAGGATGGATGGCTACAATGCTTGCCTTTTTGCCTATGGGCAGACAGGCCATTTCGAACCCATTCTCAGCATCGCAGATCATGGCAAAAAATGCGGGTCAAGTCAACCGGCCAAGGAAGCACCCAACGCCCTTCTAGACAGCATCCCAACTATCACCTTCACAATGACCAGTGGTCAAGCGAGATGCTTATATAACTTGTCCCACAACCCCCACGTGTGCAGACAGGCAGGCGGGCAGACAGGCAGACAGGAAGACAGACAGACAGACAGACAGACAGACAGACAGATTGATAGATAAGCAGACAGATACAGATAGACAGCTGGACAGATGAATAGATCCATGGATAGATAGGTGAGATCACATAAAAAGTTTTGGCATCGTTTTGTTTGCAGGCAGTGGCAAGACCTACACCATTCTGGGACATGAGGCTCCTCCAGAGCAAGCTGGCCTGCTGCCACGCATTACAGAGGATGGGAGGGCAGGTTTGAGCATCACCATTTAGCTCATGCCTTGGCAGCACGGGAAATCAATAGCTGGTGGGCGGTTTCAAACATTTGTTTTTCCGTAGTATTAAGCAAGGGGTCGAAACCACCAACCAAACAGCTTGTTTGAGCCTTAGCCATCCTGGAAGAATCAGAGAATCAGCGCTCACCGTTGCGCGAGGACATCTTCACCAGAATTCAGGACCTCAGGAATTCGACCAACGAATTTTCTGTGACCATCTCCTATTTGGAGATCAGACCTCAGTGCTGCAGAAAACTATGATTGAAATCGGATAGCTGGGTCCGAAGTCCCACCCTCCAGAATTGAACATTGAATAAACATCATTTGACACTGGAAAACCTAGTAGTCATGAATAGGTTATTTCCGACCATATTCTACTCAAATTCAGTTAATTACATATCTTCAGTATCAGTATCCTATTGTACTCCAGCGAATCATTTGCTTGTTCAACCTTGGCCACCCGGAACCTACAACAAGCTCAGGATCTACAACGAACAGATTCGGGACCTGTTGGTTTCCCCCGAGGAGCCTCGATATAAACTCGAGGCAGCTTTTCATGGGCTTGGGTGCGGCTCACTTGCGACTCTGCTGGGTGTTTGGCTGATCACCCTGTCGCACTGTCAGGGCCAGAATCTGTGCATCTAACAGGATGTGAAATGAAGTTTGAACTTTCCAAATGACATTAACATGCTTAATGCGCCTCGCAGATGCGACTTTTGAAGGCGCGTATTTGGTTTTTGTCCTTTCTGTTTAGCTGTTTGCATTTCGGTTCTAAATCATGGTTTCTGAATATTTCTGATTGCAAAATCTGTGTGGAAAGGGTCCTGGAATGTCTTCGGTTTTGTGTGTAATCGGTTGATTTTGAAAAAAGATGGGAAACACAAACGTTTCACAAAAGAATGTTTTTACAGTCAAGAAGCCTGTGTTGCAGTGAATGCGATAAGAAGAGCCCCTATTACAAAATGACTTCTTTCACTGCGAGAAATCGCACGAACAAATGTGGAGAAACCTCCTCAAAAAGCAGTTGTGTGACTTCAATGAGAAGGGGCTGGTTGAGAGCCAGGTCCGAGCTCATCCCAAGTTTGGCAACTTCGTGTTGGGAGTGAAGGAAGTTCCAGTGATGGCAACTTGGCGCAAAACCGTTCACAGTAAGGGTCACCTGGGTCCGAGAGACTTAGCACAGGAGGCAGCAGGCTACAGAAGGGAAGCATCATCAACCGCAGGAATTGGAGATTTGTTGATGATGGTGTATGATGAGCCTAGGCTGTTTGGACTAATCTAGGCTGATCAGCGACTGGTTGGTATATGCATCTCGTGTTTGTCTTGTGGCTGGCGACGTCCCTGCAGGATTGGCCAAACACGAAAGCCTGGCTGGACTTTGGGGTTAAGTCCCGTGCAGTGGCGAGTACCTCCATGAATGCAGCTGGCCCAGCAGAGCAGCACTTGGCGGATCCGCGCCGATCCATTGTGTCATTTCGGTGGCCGGAAGGGATGACATATCTTGGTTGATATGGGCCGAAATGATCCGATGTCTAGTTGCCCCATCAGATGTCATACAGTCAATGCACATGTTTGAGGCTTTTCGGTTGATGTTCGGAATGATCGATGCCGATGTCATCGGTTTTTTGCCAGGGGTGGGGTGCCGACTCTCCAGCCATGGGATGATGACCCTTTGCCTGGCCTTTATGGTGCCTGCTATCCAGATGGGATGGTATAGTGTTTGGGAGCATGAAGAGACTGCAGGCGCTGCCTGGTTTGGAGCAGCATATCTTTAGAAGGCCGTTTGAGAAACCGAGTTGGTAAACAACAAAGGACTGAGATCACAACCAACATTACCAACATCAACCAACCACATTTCTATACGCATGTCTGAGTAGCAGCTCACAACCGGAATGCTACCAACAGACACGGGCCGGGGTCAATCCTCAACATGCTATGGCGTGCCATGCAAGATGATTTGGCACGTTGACTGAGATGGTTACCATGCAAAAAGGGATGCTGGGTACCAACCAGCACGGCACAGGAAAATCTACACAGATGGCATCCCATCAGGTCCAAGGACACGACTTTTGTTTGAGCCTACATGGCCAGTTTTTCTGACTCCAGCTACTGAAGCAGGCACCTGAATGCCAAAAAGCGCCAACAGTAGACGGTAGACGACATTCCACGGCGATAATGGTAACATCAATGGCACATCAGCTTCTTGATTTTGTCCTATCCTTGCGTGTGCGGCGCTCCTAGGCAACTTCTAGCCGATCTCACTGCATCTTCAGCATGGAGATTGTCCGCAAGATTTGGGCCAGTGGTACTTGCACGCAGCTTCGTTCGAAGGTGCTGCAACAATCCTTGCACATGCTCCAGTGCTATCTGAAAAAGTACCAGGATATACCAGGATCCTGTTTTGCTAAGCAGTGTCCCCGTGACGACCGTGAGTTGGTTTGGAGTGGGCTTGGCAACCAATTGACAACCGTTAGCTGATCATTAGCAGATATCAGCAGCATTAGCCACTGTTCAGCATCATTAGCCAGTATTAGCCACAATACTAGGGATATGTGGGATCATCATTAGCCAGTATTAGCCAGTATCATTAGCCATCATCATTAGCTAGGGTCAAGGATTTTGGACTCTCAATCAGTATTGGCCAGTATTAGCCACAACTAAGAATGCAATCAGCCACTTCCATCATTGCCAACCAGGACATACCATGACTATAATCATTTTCAAATGACAAGCATGATGAAAGGCGGCTGAGGATGTTTAACCACAACTCGCAATTTGAAAACAGTTTGAGGGGTTGGATCATGTTGGATCATGGTCACCCCATGCACCACAGGCCAATGTGGTGGATTTGGCGGGCTCGGAACGGCAGAAGAAGTCCCAGACCAGCGGTACCCGTCTGAAGGAAGGAGTTTCTTGGAGCAGCGCTTAAGCAGGGCATGGGGCTGAGTGGCCGTGGGATGGTGGTCCAATGCGGGTGTAAGAAAGGCATGGCTTGGAAAGGCTGGGCTAACAATTGGAATATTATAAGATTTTGGTCTCAAGCCAAGTCAGTGTTAGAATGATATTCAGATATTCATATGTTTCATCCGCAAGTACAGGATTTATATCTACGGCTCAGGGATTCACAACGCTGACCCCCGTGCCAATATGAGGGACAAATCATTAAAACGGCCATGTAGCAGATCGCACCAGTGTTTGGCCGTGTCAGGCTATGGTCAATCAAAGCCTGTCCAATCTTGCCTTGGTCATCAGTTGCTTGGCTTGGACACTGACAGCAGGAAGTGATTACGGGATTTCCAGTCTCGTGTGTCTTGCTTATCGATCCTGGGCTGGTTTTGGTTCAATGCCATCGTTGCTTTCTCTTGCTCACCAGGCCGCCTAGAGAGCGTGGCCAAGAACATCAAGGTATCCAGCCGATTTGCTATTCCCTTCCTTCCAAGCAAAGTACCTTTTCAGATTGTGGTTCCAACGATGAGGCTATGTGCTACCTTCTATGCCAAGAGTTTCAGAAGCCCATTGGGAAAGCTCCCTGGGTTCCTTCTTTTTTGAATACTGATAATTATGTTGGGATGAAATGTTTTTTTATCCTGAGAAAAGCTGCCCTGGAAAAATATGGAATAGTTCACTAGCTTAATTTTACTTCAGTTCAATTCAGGCTGTCCCCAATCTCAAATTCAAACACGACAGTAGATTAAACGATGGCGCACTGCCAAGTCTGCCAAAGATGAGTCATTTAGCCCGGCTGTGCAGGAAAACAGGAAGGCCTTGGACTTCATTCCCTTCAGGCAAGCTTGCCTTTTTGCTTGCGGTTGCCTTGCTGTTTTGGAGATGTGGCCAGCACTGTGAGAGAGATGCCTTCAAGAGTGTTATTTCAGGGGCAGCGGCTGATTTGGCATGAGGAGCTGTTGGCTCAAGAGTTCTTCATGTTCAGCTAGGGGAAGAATTTGTGGGAATCAATGTTGCAATTTCTCAAGCCTTCCTAAATGGGATGTTTATTTGTTTTCCCGATGTTCAGCTGATACCAATCGCCTCAGTGGCCTTTCATATTGGAACATGGGGAGCTCTAGCATCATGGGCCCCCCTGAGTCATTGCCAACTTTCCAGCTGTTCAACTTGTCCAGCACAGCATCTTGGCCCTGGCCTGGCCATGTCTTGGTTCTTCAAAGTGGCTCGAGGATGGGCGCCCTATTCCAAAGAGCAATCGGAGCGCCTGGAAGTTGGTTTTCAAGCCTTCCAAAGCGGCGGGGAGAATCATGTGATGCTTGATGCATGGCGCATTGATTTGGAGAAAATGAGCCTTGAATGAACAGAAAAATGAAGAGAGCTGCATCCAGTACTACACATGTTTGATCTTTGTGGTCAGTTGGGGATGGTGAATCTTGATTTTGCACCGGAATACTTTGGTGGTTTGGAGTTTTCAATGAACGTCCTTGTATTGCTGGTTCATCACCCTCAGTTCAGCTTTGAACGACTTGAAACATCCAGGGAACACAACCGGTATCGAAGCGGAAGCCTTTATGGTAGGGGCGGTTGGCCTGGCTATTGCGAGACGCCCTTGTGGTTTATACCCATTTGTCACAATCTGTGCTTTTCTTGGATATTTTTTCCATGCCAGTATACTTCCATTGCGCATGCTAATTCCATCTGAATCTATTGTCCACCTTGGGACGTAGCAACTTTCCAGGTTCGATCCACGGTCCAACGTTGCGCTATTTTCAAGTTTCTCGCTCTGCTCGATTGTAATCAGTCCGGGCCTTTGGTTTTATTGAAATTAGTCCCCACGTTTGGTTTATCGAAATTCACCTCTATAGATCGATATTATGAGAAGAAGACGCAAGAGTTGATGCTGTGTGATGACCTGCCCAGGATTCAATACCGTTCAGATGATCCCTCCCGGTCTCGGCCCGTGAAACGTGAAGCACCGCCTGCCACTGCCTCAAGAGCGGCAAGTGCGGCCCCAAGTGCGGCCCCAAGCACTGCGGCACCAAGCCCCAAGCGGCAGAAGCTGTTGCTCCAAGTGTTGGAAGCTGCAGATGAAGAGCTCTTTGACAACTTGAGCTCTGCAGAGCTGAAACAGGTGACTCTGATATATTTTGAATTACTTTGATATTTTCCAAAGTCTGAAGACTTTTGAGTGCTGAGATTTAGTGACATGTTTTTGAGCACGACAGCATGAGTCCTAAAGTGAGTGGAAGATGACCAGAAGATAAGAGTGGGCAGAAATGCGCAGAACAATGTTCAGAGAGTGCAGCAATTGGGAAGCTTAACTCTTGAGTGCTGAGTAATTCAGGCAATTAACTACTTAGCGCAGGGTTGGTTCCTCTAAAGGCAACTTTTCACGGTTGTTTGCTTCTCTTGGCATTAGGTGGCACACGCAGATGTATACCATCCTGTATGTGAGTTGCATATCCATATTTACATTCAAAAAAACACAATGTTAGCACCTTACATTTAGCTATACATTTTTACATAGTGATTTCAATGCATGTAGATGTGTATACAGGTGACAGATGTCTTTTGCATTGCATACATTTTAAACATGTGTATATCTATACATGTATGTATGTGTGTGTTGTTTATATTCGATCACCTTTGACATGACTTCATGACAAGCTCTCTATTGATTTTTGTCACTGTGTTTGTGTGGATACCTTCCAGCAAAGAAAAAAGCAAACAAGAGGCATAACAACACCCAAGACATCCAAAACCAAAGATGACCCTACAAGGTTTTACAACCATGCCGGCCCGCCCCAACAAGTAACGATTCGCTAGCATATTGTTTTTCGTTGTTGAGGGAGGTTTGCTTCAGATTGGAAGGCACCGGAACCGAAATCAACAAGAAAACAGAGCGGAAACTTTTTGGTTCCAGACATACTAGATATTTCCGTCGAACTCGCAGAAATGCAATTTTCCTTCAGTTGCCTGACCCTTGCCATGCACGTGGAGTTCAATGGAAGTATCGTAGAACTAGTGTCTTCCTGATCTTCTGTGGACACTGAGAAGGACTTCTGCTTCTATCTATGGCAGTACTCGCTTTAGAAGGTGTTGTACGGGTGGCATGCTGTCAAATGCATTTTTTCGCTCCTACATACGGCGTGAAAACATTGAGCTTGTCATGTTACAGGGCTGCATTTGATTGATGAACTCATTGTATTTTGCAAAGGTAGGCATGCATTTTCATGCAAGATTTGCAAGACGCTGGCAGTGTCAGGTATGCACATGTATGCACTTTGTTTGTGATTAGCCATTAAGGTGATTGGCCAATTTGCATGCTGAGTGTGTATGCGTGTCCGGACTTATGTGTCCAGAGGGCATCGTTCTCTCGTGCACATTGTATACCAGCACGGTATGATATTCACTGTTTCCAACACCTGTAACTAGTTCCTCTCCTATGCAGCTAGCCTGTAGGCAATGCATCCAGAACGCTTGAAGACCAGACTGCGACATGCAGTGAGCACAAGATATTTTAAGGGGCGCCATAGACATGGGACAGTCACAGGCAGCAATGACCCCCCTTGCAACCAGCTAGGGCTTTTAACTGGCCATCACTTTCTGCAGCTGTGGGACATCCCCAGGTCTCGGAGAGGCTGGTGAAGCTCCAGGCTGGCTGCGCAAGCCGCATCAAAGCCGCACTGCCGGGGCACGGCACCAAGGAGAAAGAGCTCACGTGGAGACTCTGTGACTTCTCCAGTGGTCATGGAAAAGCTCTGCATTCGCCAGTGCTGTTCACTTATGCCAGGCCCGGCCCTAGAAACTGCGTTAGTCGCAGCTTCATGATGGAACTGGGGCTGTTTCAACGGTGTTTCGTGTTGCCTGTACGAAAAATTATGCAAACATGTTGGTGCTATTGGGGAAGCCTGTTAAGAAACGGTTGTAATTTCTTGTAACGAACATTCCATGAACGACTGAACAACCGCACATGGCTCCCTGTTTGTGCTTTCCAACCGTCCGGGAGTATCATGTCACTGACGGTCGAGAGTTGATATCGCTCAGGCTCTACGGACAGCTTGGGAGCAAGCCAATCCTCTTTCAGATTCGGAAGTCGGAGGTTCTGAATGCAGATGCCTGCCTTGGCTACATTGTTTTCTTGGGGGGTTCGCAGTTGGAGCTGATTCAGCTAGACTGACATGACATACTGTACAAAATGTCAAATCTAAATCTGCAACTTGCGATTTGTCCATTGATGGGACATATTCCCTGGCCCATTTGATGATGGATTTGGATACTGACAATTCTGTAGCAGCCACTTCAGAAAGCCATCATCGATGAATTGAAGGACATGGGTGGCAATGGTCGAAGCAACATTTTTCTGGGACTGATTGTTTGAGACGATTATCAACCGTGGATCAATGAGTTTGACTTGTGGCCAATTCCCCACCTTGCGTGGCTATATGTCCGCCTCATTTATCAACTTGACTTTGCGCCTTTTCATGTTTTGTACTACTGGCTTTGGCATATTTTGGCTATTGTTCTGTAATGTTTTTTCTCTGTCGGATACATGGGATCTGAGCATATTGTTCATATGATGCGTCATTGCCACCATATGCCAGGATCCTCCTTACAACATCTTTGGGAGCATTTGGTGTACCGCCCAGGAAGCAGAATTCAATGCCTACAAGCTGAATTACTTGAACGCCACCGGTGAAGAGAGCGAGCTGATTTGGCCACCTCCGCCTCACCAGTGGTCTGATGACGGGGAACATGACCCCGAGTTGAAGCTGATGCCGCTGGCGATGATGGAGGACTTCCGATCTGCCTGTGGGATCAAGGATGATCGACCAGCAAACGTGTGGTTCCAGGCGTTGATCCGGGTGCTGGTGGAAGTGCTTTGGCTGCTCCCGGCCTTTCAGAACCGTTTGGAGGGCTCTCTGTGGCTTTGACCTCCCACCTAGACCATCCTAGACCCAGAATTTCGATGCATAGATGGGCACAATTTCACACAGATCCTCACAAGCATACAGAACATGACATAACATTGCATTGACATACATCAAATGCTTCACATAGAACTAAGGCAGACACAGAGACAGAGACATGTATACATGCATGTACATGTACCATGCAGGCATATGCATATGCACAGACATGTGCACAAACATGCTGTATATATGTACACACACATATAGATATATATGGAATTACATGGAATTACATTGTGAGTGTGTGTGTGTATGTGTGTTCAGGGTGCATTTGCAAAGATCAATCCATGTTATATCATATTTATGCAGCGCACATGCATTGGTTGCGTGATCATGTTTGCACATTTGTGCGCGCGCTTTGTTTTCAAACCCCTAGAATATCTCTCAGGGACACAGCATCTCTCATGAAAAGATTGGGAACTTTTGGTGTCCCACGCGCTTCCCAGGTGATAAGGAAAGAGGTCACAAAGTCCCCAAAATTGAACCTGGACACTGCCTTCGAAGAGCTCGAGGAATGCATTTTTGATTACTTCACTTACCTTCCTGACAGCGTGGCTTGGACGGTCCCATTTTGTCAATTGCAATAGGCCAAGCACATTGCTATGAGGGCCTGTAGGCTTGCACAAAGTGCGTCACTGTCCAACCGGGAGGGCTGTGGTACACTTTTGCTATGTGGTTTTGATTGGCTCCTGCAAAATGTCTAGCATTGGGGCTTTCAAGTAGCGGCTTAAGGATAGGGCAGAAATCAGCAAAGAGCATCGCTTGAGGTGATGACACTGAAGGAATACTTCGAGAAGACGGCAGCTGCAAAGTCGGCTGATGGAGTTGCTAGTTGATGGCTCACTTTACTGCTGTTTTTTGGCGTTTGATCACGGCTATGTCAAACCACAACGAATGGACGACGCTGCGACGAACTGATAGAGCGGCAGAGCTGCCCCTCGACCGATGGCATTTGTAGAATCTTTGGGCAGAGCAGGGCCCTGCGTGGTCCCACGGAAGGTGAGTAAAATGGTGGCGCAGCGATACACGGCGCTTGTGTGCTGAGATAGTGAAGTTCCAAGGCTGTGACGACCATTGTGCATAGGGAAAGGCAAGCTTTGGCGGTGCTTTTTTGGGGCAAGACCAGGCAAGAAAAGAAAGAATAGTTGTAGCAGCAAGGCATTGGGTAGGTATCATCCCGCAAGGTTGCTCTACGATCAGGGCACGCGTTAAGTGGCACAATTGGTGAGAGACGCCAAATGTTTAGTGAGGACACGCATCCCTCAAATCCTTTTGCAGTTCTAAGTTTCATGTGCAAGAGGTCCATGCCCACGCCCGCCACAAAACTCCAAGTGTTGCGTGATGACCTCTTTCAGTCCCCCTTTCCGGACGGATTTGCAGGAATTCGAAGCTGACGTTCTTGCAACTTGGTCACTGCTGCTGACATGATTTTTCACTACATTTGCTTTTCTTCTCCTCCTCTGAGTGAACATAGGTTTGAGGCCAAAAAATGTGAGCTGCAATCAATGATGTATAATTGTTTTTTTTGCCAACCAAGTGTGGGGTGGTGGATGCCATGATGTGATTGCATTACCTGTTGGGATTCACTGGCAGATAAGAGTGCAGCCACATGCATGTGGAAATGGGTTTGGTGGTCCAATATGTTGGTGGAATGGTTGAAGCCAGCTATTTCTCACAATGGATGTGCTTTACCAGCAGCCCGTCGCTTGTACAGCTTTGTTAGTGAGCGCATGTCAATGTGACAAACTCAATCTAATCTACCATGCGATTTGAGTTGGATATGCCATGATCAAGCAAACATGATCAATTTCCAAAGCGCTGGTCTCCCAGCGAGGGTCCTGAACGAATGGCTTGTGAGAGAGAGACAGTTGAGAGTTGGGAGTTTAGAGCTGAGAGAGCTAAGAGAGGCGGATTTTTTTGCTCGGTCTTTGCCATTGATCACAGAAGCCAGCCGCAGCTAGCCGGACAATACTGCAGTGATTCCATAAGGCCTTCACCCCTCCCAGCCCAGAAATCATCAGCATTTGTGGTTAGCCAGGGGGTCATAGTGGCCGATGGTGATTAATTAACTATGTATGACAAATGCATCTTAATCCTCGTCCTCGTCCTCGTGATTCGTGCTTCCATCGCCACAATTAATTATCATAATTTGATTGTCATAATTGTCCCTACTGGACCCTTGCGTTGTTGCATTGTATTTTGGCTAGCCAAGCCAGCTTTCCTCCTTTCAAGCATCTTTGTTGTGTATTATTGTTGCTTTTCAGCTGCATATCTATATATTTGATCTCGGATTTCATATCATCCATGCATCATCCATGCCTAAGAAGGCATTCACTGTTGCTTAAGCAAGTGCTTGTGATTTCCATTATTGCATCCCCTACCAACAGTTGTCACAATGCCTATGTTGTTGGACTATTTCTGCCAGTTTATTGTTTTTGGTTGGCTGGATGCTCATTATCATTATCGACAGTCAAATAATGTTCATACCCATTGATTCTTCCAAAAAATCCACCGCGAAGCATTTTGCATAGTTATTTTTATGTATATTATATGCATGCATGATGCGCGCATCATTTATAGCTGTATCTATTTCTCTATGCAATTGCTTTTGCTTATACATTTCATGTTTATTTTTGTTATTGCATGTAATCGCTGACATCCCCAGATACGGCAACATTTCAACGAATTCCTTTATATGTTTTGAGACCAGTGAATTTCCAACCCAGTATATTTGTATGCATTTATCTTATCAATATATTCATATTTATTTACTTATCTCTTGATTTACTTTTCTTATTTTCAGGGAGATACATGCATAGTATTACATAATATCACACATATGCTTCTCATGTCTGATGGTGTCCCTATAAAACATGCGGCATTTGAGGCTTGAAGACTCGCTGAGAGGAAACTCCAAGACGGCCTGGGATCTCAGTGCTGTCCTGGTGTGGTTGCCGTTGTGGCTCTAGACCTGCCCAAGGCAACTGGCACAGGGTGAAACATCGCCATGGATGGATGGCATGATGGCATCCTTTGGGCGCTCAAGTTGCTCAAGTAGTGCGCAAGTTGCAGTTTTTCCGTTGGTAGTTAGAATCTTTCGGAAGCTGACTGTTGCATGTTGCTGCTTTGCGTGGTGATGGGCCAAGCTGCCACAGTTCATAGTCTGAGATACTTTGTTTCTGGCAGAGGGGTCATGGGAGTTGGCCATGATGGATGCGGGTCCATCGGGACCAAGAGCTAGTGATCGCTGCTCACTGCCACGCTGCGCTCTCACGCTGCAACGCGGGTGCTGCTGATAACACCATCGTCGTACCACAGAAGCATGTAACACGACGTGCTTTTTGTTGATTTATGCGTCACGCTGCTACGGACCGCTTTTTGAACTATTGACTCAGCAAAGCAGCGCGGCGACGAAAGTTAGATGCAGCTTCGCATTCAAAAGAAACAAATGTAACCACACGAACATTTTAGGCACCAATATGCAGCGATTTCTGCGATTGCCATGTTTCTAGCTGAGGCCATGATTGCAGCCTTGTCTCCAGCTGGTTCAGACCATGAGGAGACCACAAGCACGTTGCAGCAACTTGGATTAAACATGACCTTGAACAGGCTTGGTGGGGTCAGTTACCTCACTTCCACATGGCTTGGTTCACCAAGTTTGTATCTGCAAGAGTTGTTCCAAAGAATAGATGGATGCAGAGTGATATAGATAACAAAGTCCATCCGACATCATCCCACTACAAAACAGTCATTAGTTCGTTGAGTTTGGCTTTTGGTCAACCACTGTGTGCCCCTCCAGGTTTGCTCAACATGTGAAGGCAGGACTTTGCGTTGGCGGATGGAACCAGGTCCAAGTTCGCAATGGTTTGCCATGATTCGTTGCTCATGCAAGTTAGCGATGCTGCCAAGATTTGTCAATGCTTCTTTTACCTTTTTTTACTACCACTTTATCCACAAACTTAGATTTTGAGTGTTTTGGGGGATTTCACTAATTTAGAAGATAGATCCGCGAAATATTATAGTTGTAGCAGGGGACCAACAGCAGCCGCCATGTTTAAATACACGGCAAGCGGAATGACAGCCTTTTCCGACAGCTCCACTCGACGGAAACAAGCCGCGGCACATGTGTAATGTTTGATGGTTGCAAACCGGGGACTACTTTTTTGGGTGCGTTGATCAGTCTTCGCATTTGTTGAACATGTTTCGTTTGGTTGGGTGAATTGTTTCTGTTCTTTTTTGGACGTTCCTATTTGGCAGGATTTTGCGGTACACCCCGGATCATTGATGTTTGGCGGGTAGTTGTGAGCACCCGATGGCATTAGCAGGTTCGTAAGAAAGTTTGAGCGCCCGAGGGCTAACTTGCAAAGGCTGTATGATGTAACCGATCGGGATGCGACTGATTCCGATCGATTTGCACGATCAAGGGAAGAGAAACTCATCCAGATCGCTGCAGATCAATCTCTAGAGACGTTTCTGAAGTTTGCAGCCGGAGATTCCTCTCGGAGCTCCAGCGGCGGATGTCACGTTGTTGGCTCGCTGGCACAGGCTGTGAAGACCAGCGCTAAGAAGAACCTCAGCCAGGAGGACAGCTGGTTGCGAAAGGTCACTGAAAGTGTCAGGTGTTGGAAGGCAGCGCATCGGCAGTTGCTGGACTCAAAAATTTACGACGGGTTGGTGGTTTTTCAAGGGTTTTGACCAGTACGATAGATGTGAATAATCAGGGAAGCGAACCGGCAAATGATTAAACAACTACTGTTTGGTGGTTTTAAACTTGTCAATCCTGTTTGATTTTCCCAAATGTCAATGTAATCATTAGGAAATATGCTTAAGCAGATTTTTTCCATACGGGTGGTTCAGATTCACCAACCAGGATGCGTGGAGAAGTTCTATGATGTTCGCATTTTTCCTGTGCATATCTATATAATATAATTATGATATGTGTGTTTATGTTGTTTGTTGTCCGACAGCTGCACACATTGTGGTTTCTCAAGCCGTACGGGTACCCCGAAATGGTTGGCTCATTGTTCAACATGATTTAAATTTAATGGATGATAAACACCCACACGTTGGACCGCACAGACTGCACATTCAATGCAACGCTACCCGGTCGCATCCGCAGCAAGGATTCCGTCCTGCAAGAGCTGGAAGCTGAATGCACTCGACTCCGGCAGCTGGTAGAGACGGGCGCAGGCTGGGTAGACTCAGCTAAAGGAGGACATTGTTGTTTGTTTCTTAATTTGTATCATGGCAGTTATGGAATGTGCTGCAGCAATGATGTGAAGATATGACTTTATATTTATATATGATTTTAACTTTTATTGTGTTTGTTTGCTTTGATATTGTCATGAATGGTTTAGCAAAATTTGATGATGGTAAAAAGCAACTCATAGTTCACAGGTATTGCCCAATATGAATTCATATTTTTTCGATCATAATATATTGAAGCATATTGATGGAGGGTCCATATTGAATCATATTCAATCCCACACTATTTGCCGGTATGTCACTAGCGTCGGGTGAAGCTAGGGGTGGTGTATCAAGGTAGGCCGTTGATGCTAAACCAACAAATGATTGTTCATTTTGCCAACAATGATTATACTTTGGTATATGGTTACCATTTGATTTGACCAACCATTTGGTTTTACCAACCATTTGGTTTATCAATTTTTGCATATGGTTAACCACCACTACTTTTGCACGACGAGTCGGTCGGTTGGTTATCATCCACATTATCACCAACATCGACTCAGCCGTGTGAGATACTGCAGTTGTTGTTTTTCCGGCAGTTTTCAGAAACAAGGCACCCAGATTGACTATTCATGGACCATGACATTGAAGTTATTCCCTGGCCACTCTTCATGACTTGGAATAATCAAAGAAACTCGTGAAGCTAAGAGCAGACCTGCAGCCCTGGACCATAGCCTAACCCCCAAAGATGATGGGTGATTCGTCCTCAAGCCTCACCAGCAAGCAGTTGATGCGCATAGGTAGTGGTTGGCTCGCTGGACCATAGCCATGGTTCACCAGACATGGGCCTGGCCGAATGGCACTGGTCCGCCAGGGCAGAGCCAAATCCAAGAGCTTGCAGCTTTAGAGGAGATGCAGAGGCGGGCATGGTGGAGACACAGGTCCTGGGTGAATATAGTTTGTTGACGGTTAATCCTTGGTAACCAGCAATCATATGCACACAACTCTAATCAGCACTAGGGGCAACAAGTGATGATGATGATGATGATGATGATGATGATGACGACGACGACGAGGAGGATGATGATGATGATGATGGTGGTGATGATGATGAAGGTTTTGATGGTGACGCTTTCCACTGGTTTTCATGGTTGATTCTGACTACAACAACTTGCTGCGAAAGCTACCTCCCCTTTGCCAACTATCAACCATCATAACAGCCACAAAGAGGCTCACAAAGAGGCTTCAGAATGCCCCCTGACATCCTTCAATCATCTCTTGCTATGTCAGTCATGGGAAGACTTGAGCACATGTGGCTCGTAAGTTTCATCGCCTTGGGCGGATCCTGGCTATGAACAATTCCTTGGTCCTGGAGCCATGGCCTGCTTGTCGCAGGAAGTACGGCAGGAACTTTCAGGAGCAGCTGCATCCTGGCTGTGGGGCATCCACCCTTAGAACATCAAAATTTGCTTGGTGTCGTAAAGTATACCCCTTTGGGCTGCAACAATCATTGTTTCACTAAGGTGTTTAATCTACATACCAAAAAGGATCAACCATGGTGGTGGATTCGCGGGGGTATAGACTTTTGCGAAAGACACCGGTATCAGTGTTTCAAAGTAATTTGTCATGGGTGCATTTAGCGCATGTGTTCCCTGTGGCTCCTTTGCCAAAAACCTTCACGGACACTGGTCCCTCATTGCCGTACCATGCTGGATCATCATCATCTTCATCGTCATCATCATCATCATCATCATCATCATCATCATCATCATCATCATCATCATCATCATCATCATCGTTGTCATCATCGTTGTCATCATCGGCGTCGTGCCAGCACTGCTAAGGAAGTTGGCCAACGAACTACAGGAGCAACGTGAGATGCTCCTGGCCGATGCTGGCCTCACTTCGCTGGACCGGGGCCGTTTGGAGTGGCAGATCTCGATGTTTGGGCCCTGGGGTTGAGCTGCCAAGAAATTCGACAGGTGTATAGTTGGTTCTAGATGATTCAGACAACTTGAATCAAAGTAGCAGTATGTGGCCATTACAGTATGAAGGATGGAACTTGCCAAGAGTGCCTTTGCTCAACGCCTAGTCGCCATGGATCCCATACTGTCGCATTCTTGGTCACACTAGATTCATCGTTAGCGAATTGTGGCGCTTCCACCTTGCTTGGCACCGGTGAGTGCCACAGGAGATGTCAAAAAGTGTTGGCCTCGAAGACCACACACCACATTTGCTCAACGAAGCTTGGCAGCGGCAGACACGACCAGGGAGAGATGCGGACGTGTTGTATTCTGTTTTTTTTCGCGGCGAAAAGGTTGATAACGTTGAGATGAAACAGTGGAGACTCGAATTGAACTGTTTGTTGATTTGTTAGCACCTGTGTTCAATGTTACCGGTTGGGGTAGAAACACTGGATCCTGCTGGTTCGCACATTTGCTTGATGTGAAGATGGCCTTTTCACAGGTTTGCTACGATCCCGAACTCAATGGCTGCTTGATATACTTCCTGAGGAGAGGCGTGCCTAGGACTGCATCATGAATTTCTACGCTTGTGTTTTGCAAGGACTTTCCAGGCTGTTCAAGCGCTTCATGCTGGCACGTCTTGATTCGTTTATCATTTTCTACTTGGCATGCTGGAAATGACGGGTTTTTGACTGTTTCAAAGTTTGAGCCAGCGTCAGAAGTTTGACACAAGAACTCATTGTCATTGGTTCGTGCTGCTCCAGTTGTTTTATGATGCCAACTTATGTCAACTTATTGTGTTCAATCTTAGAACCACTCCTGCAATCGTGTTGCTGGGCTTTTCAGTTTGATGATTTTGATGCCCGGTGTGTGGTTTTTGTACCTGTAGATACCTGTAGTATCCCGATGTATCCTGCAGTCCTTGCTTTCTCATTGGCCCAGATGATGTGCGACCCATGTTGAGCTGTAGGTGCCCTGCACACTGGGGAGTGATGCTTTGCAAGCATTTACAGCGACGGTCACAAGCAGCTGTGATGGTGGGCTTGGGGCTGCAGATTAGGGCTAGGTCCACGTTAATCACATCCTCGCCTAGATATGTTTCAGGGGGTCCGAGGTTTGTCCAAACGTACTGTGTTTGGCTGGTGGTTTCAAACAGCTCTTGAGCATGTGCGTTAGGGGAGATCTGGTGGTTTCAAACAGTATCTATTTTTGCTAGTGGTTGTTGACATATATTATATAGGTGGACCAATGCTGTTGTTCATAGGGGCGGTTCAACCACCAACTAGGATACTGCACGCTGATGTTGCAGGCTGTGGGTTTCCAACTCATTCCACCAGGATCGAGAAAACACCATCTCTTTGAAGGGCTTGGGCATGCTGCCGCACATGCTGGAGATTCAGAATGTTGACAATCGTACCTTGTACGGAAAGATTGGAAGGTGTGCTGCCACACCTTGCTTGAGATTCAGATTTTGAAGATTTGGTGCTTTAAATGCCAGAGAAAGGTGCAGTGCTGGTGAGGAATTGCCATTGAGATGGACCTTTTTTTTGCTCATTTCAACACTGACAGGATGTATTCAGACCAAAGGCTGTGATGGTTGCACTTTCTGTTTGAACAGTTGGGAGGGATTGAGCCCATCTGCAGTTCTTAGGTCAGGTGGTTCTTCGTTACAAAGCTGGACGCGTTCTCCTGAATGGTCGACTGATAAAGGCAGACAGTGCATCACTGGGTCTTTTGTTGCTGGCCGCTGTGACATCCCTGGGCTACAGGACGAGAAGAATGCTGACGACACAGAGGCAAATAAGGCCGGGCTGAGCGGCCAAGGCTGCCAACTCTCATTTTTTGGTAGCTAGATGCCTTTTCGTAGGGAAGATGAAGTCACAGGCGGTCTCTGTACTGGTAGGGTTGGTGGCGTCAACCACAGTGATCCTTTCAGCCTGCCAGGCAGTTCTGTGTCACAATGACCGCATCATTGCAGGGCATGCCTTTTGCTTCCGCTGCTCGTTCTTGTTGGCTTCGTGACTAAGGCTGTTCCAACGCCAATCTGAGAATCAACGAAGGGTACAAAGGCATAGCATTCTGAGCAGGTACACCTTGCATATTGTTCCACTATGTTCCACTACCCAGGGAAACCCAGGTTTCTTTTAAATGTAAATCCATGGCCAATATGCTGTAGACCCCTGCAGAACCCAGGTTTGGTCATCCCAAGCGAGAGCAACATGTCGGACGACGTCCTTTTAGAGACATTTGGCTCGAGGCAAGGGACGGGCAGCTTGGAAGATGGCAGGCTGCTTGACCCAGCGTGTCACGCAAGTGATGCTTAAATGGCTATGGGTCAATATTAACCAACCAATAATGGGGATAATGACCAACAATAACAAGGAAAACAATGGTTGATGATAGGGGAACCAGGGGTACAGGGTTTTGACCCACTGCCAAATGGCAATCCGTACACGATAGTGATGTTGACATGATGCCTGACCAACCCAGGAGGTTGGCTGGTAACAGTGACACGTGATTGGTGACCTGGTAGCGAGCTGGCAGTCCTTTGCTTTTGGCAACACCAAGGGTTTGGGTGAACCAGTTCCTCATCTCCCAAGCATAATTAGTCTATGTTAGTCTGAATCAGTTTTGGACCGCTCAACAGGATGGTGAGAAAATATACATAGAGCCGCCAAATGCTTCCGAATGCTTCCGCTAAATGTTGACCTTCTTTCCAGCAGGCCCATGATCTTGGGCAGTTTGCAAAACCCAGAGGCTCAGTTGCAAAGCTTCCACTTCGCACCAGTTCTAAGGACAGCTTTGGACGAAGTGGAGATGAAAGACGACCCAAACTACCAGTCCCTCGATTCAACCTGCATGTCTTGCACCATATCATACCATTTTGGAGTTTTGAAATCATGCCAGGCTGACCTAGCAGGATTCTTATGTCTTGTCATATCATGCCTCTTCACAAGTGCATCCGCCATCCTTCCATCACCAACATAAACCAGGCCCGCAGGAGTTTGCGGAAGCACAGGTTAAGTGCTGAGACTGGACAATAGCAATTGAGCCATGTTCAGCTGAAACTAGACCAATCTCCATTGGGTGTTCTTTCTGGTTCTCAATTTGACAGTTTTACTCATTGCAAATCACGCATGACTCGGACAAATTTGGGATGACGATGTGATTCGTTGTGATGCTTTGGATTCGTTGGGCAAACATCCCCGTGCTGTCCCAGTCTTCCATGGCAGGTTGCTGTGACCCCGTCCCCCCG
The DNA here is from genome assembly GCA_009767595.1 of Symbiodinium kawagutii. Classification (NCBI taxonomy): domain Eukaryota; class Dinophyceae; order Suessiales; family Symbiodiniaceae; genus Symbiodinium; species Symbiodinium kawagutii. The sequence continues at coordinate 304,179 of VSDK01002218.1, read as the reverse complement.
TGCGGCTCTGCCATGGCGAGATCCAGGCGAGTGCTGCTGCTCTTCCACAACTTCCAGAACCGCCTGGGCGAGATCCGGGCTCAGCAGTTGCTTGGCGCTGCCGCCATCACTGTCCATCCTTCAGTCACTGTAACATGTTGGTTTTAGATGGGTTTTGTATCGGTTTTGTATGGTTTGATATGGTTTCATTTTGATTTATTAAATGTGGTTCTATATGGTTTCGTTTGGTTGTATTACTGTGTTGAAGATATGTGATATTGATGGTGGTCGTTCCTTGTATTTTATAATATGTTACAACAACATGCTTCAACTATTCTTCCCATCACGGTATGCTGTGTGTTAATGTCTGGTGCATCCAAGGCGGCCTGGCGCATTTGTCATGCATTGTTCATATCCTAGATCAGATAATATCATTTTCTCACAGACTTTGATGTCCAATGCCCAGTGGGACCAATACTCACTGGTCAGTTTCATAAGCAAAACCGTTTCAGTTGCACTGGTTCACTCTCTCGAAGCTTCCCTTATTTTTGATGAGCCGGTGTTTATTGAGCTTGCAATAGCTTCCGTTGAGATGTGATTGCTGTGAGATGCTGTGAGTCTATGTGATTCTGTGAGTAGTGCTTTACGTACATTATCGGTGCGTGGGTGTTCGCGTAGTATCGTATGCGGTGGACATTTCTAAGATTCTGTAAGAATGCCACTACCAGGTGTTTATCATGTCTATCATGGGTTTACCTAACAAGCAACATTAATGAAGTCACTTAGGTACAGTTTTTTGGGGCTGAGCTCTGACGAACAGTGCCTTTGCACGGTGGTGGATGGGATCAGTATATGCCAGTTACCCGCCATCCGTGCCAAAAAACTCGAAACAGCCAAACAGACATTGATCATCAATCAATGGATGTGAGCCGATGACAGGCGATAGTGCCCAAATTACAGATATTACACTGGCATTAATCCAGATGGATATTATTCCAATGGATTGGTATTGAGAGTGCCCCCTTTGGGGGTCAGTTTTGTTGCTCCGTTTGTTGTGTTGGTTTTCTATCCTCTGCATGGTCGGACTGGAGCCGGTTCGCTTGGTGATATCAAATGATCAAGCAGCGTCAGGGCAAAACGGCTTCGAGGTGTCAAGGTGGACATCATTGGGTTAACTTTGCGAATGATCAATTAAGTTAACATGTTATGGCCTTCACTTGAGGGAACTGGAGCGCTGGAGAGAGATGTCCATGTGTGACCCTGATGTTTCAATCCCTTGCTTTCAAAGCTGTTTTGCACATCTTTCAATCCTGAGGTGATCAAAATTGATATGGGTACCCCCAAAACAATTATATATAATAGATTATAAATGATTATAATAGCTTCCTGGTAAAAGTAACATTTTTTGTGGGTTATTTCAGTCCATCGGCTTGACACATTTCACACACCTTGTGGGTGGCGGCTTCAAGTGCGCCGGGGTTGATTGTGGTTCCACCTCTTCAAACAGCTTGAGGTTCCGCCTGATCTTCAAGAAGGCTCGGGTCCTTGCCCAGTCACTTACAACGCCCTCTGCAGTAGTCGCTGGAGGTTCACTGATTTGAATCTGTGTGACCGCTATTGATGGGCATTGCCCGCCTTTGTTGGCCATCGAACATCATTCCCCCCCATTGACTCGTTGCGAACTGCTGATTCAATGGTTTCAATTTCAGTTTTCCAGTCCCTGCCCAGGACGACTACACAGTTTGAAGGAAATCTTCATACATGTGATTCATGCATTCATGCATGTAACTTATTTCTGAACCAGCTTTGGTTGAGATTACGGTGCCCATGCCTTGGCTTGGAAATAATTTTGGAAACCTGACAGGTCTGCAGATTGGTCGATGAGGCGTGTTGCAAAGTGGCGAGCATGATTGCTTGTAATTAATGTGTTTGGAGGAGTGGCAGCCAGTTTCATCAACTTTGAATCTTGTAATTCTATATTGTCATCTACTTTTAGCTATTGGTGGTTTTAAAGATTCCAGATTCCACGGATTGCCATTCCGCGTGGAACAGAAAAATCCTTTTCCACAGTGTCCAACAGGTTCTATCTTTGGCAACTGTTCATGCGTTTCTGTGTACTGCCAGGATATGCAAGGGTTGTTTGTCCGCTGTGCTTACCCCCTCACCGGTGAATGCGCAGCCAGTCAGGCCAATCAGATGGCAGAGACCTTGTGCCCTTTGGAGCGTTTAAGATTCAGCGCAGAAGTGCTGACTGTCCCGCAGCAGCACTTGGTGGTTGTCCACGGTGGTGCCGAAAACATGGATGGTCTTGTAAAAGAAAGTGTTCCACAGGTCCATCGAAAAGAAGAATACAAGTGAAATACTTGGTGCATCACGTTTTGGGTCGGTGCTTTGGGGAGGTTTTCTGGATTCTGTTTCTTATGTCTGAACCGGCCAGGGATAGCAGATATGACCCTGGCAGAGCGACCAAGGGAGTATTCAAGGTTTGGAACTGTTTTGTGCACCGGACAATGACCCAGAATGTCAGGCGACTCACGATGCACAGCAGTTTTGCAGTGTGAGATACTTGGTTCATTCCCATTTGTTCCACCTTATGTAGGTGCCAAATTCACAACAGCATGGCCTCAGTGGCAAGGTGTGCAGGTATGGCGACTCTAAGGATCTCTTTGGCCAAGAAGACGATACTTTGGCAGCTTGGCCGCGCCTGAGCTGGTCGCAACAGAAGTAGATGCAGCTAAGTGCGGACAAGTTGCTGTTATTACAGCAGCGTGTTTCCCGTAAAGTTCATATGAGAAGATGAAGTATTCCGTATGAATCAGACAGTTCCGGCCTGCATGATGTCGGGAAAAGTTCGGTCTATCCTGACCACTTGCAAGTTGTATTGCGACAAGGTGGTTCGTTTGGTTTGGTTGCAACCCTTGAACGCGGGTGATGGGCCCCTGCGTTGAGGTCCGATTGTGATTCACCTAAAGCAATGAGGTCTTTCCACACGAGCCCAAACATATTCGACATGACATGACTGCTTCTGGCCAAAGTCGTAGTGACATATGGTTACACCTTAAAATATCCTAAAATCACTCCTTGTACCCAGAGCAAGGAACTACTGGAGGACCCATGGAGTGGATGGTTCAATATGGTTGAGATTTGGATGTAATATCCTAAGGTCCCAAAATATTCGAAAACAAATTCTGAAAATCTATGGGGTTGCTGGTGTTCTATGAGCTTCGATCGTTCCACTGTGCTCTTGGCCACTTCCAGGAGCCTGTGGTACGTTTGCGTCGCCTGGAGCGTGGGGCCGCGCGTTGGCGCTCCATTGTGCGGACTCGGGTCATCAAGCGGCCTCAGCCCCTCGTCCTCCCAACTGGAAGTGGGTGCCACTGCTACAGGGCCTGGTGGGACCATAGTGACATCATCCAAAATCATGGGCCTTGATGCCAGGGATGCCTGCAACGAAGACATATGTCCACCATGGTCCACCCTGGCAGCCAGAGGTCTCTATTGCATCACTTTGTGAACATCAGCATGCAGAATGTGCAGCTGTGGTCGGATCAGACTAGTTTGCTGCATCTTGGCTAGACCATGGATCTACTGTACTTGGCGCACTGGTTCAACTTTTATTGTTGATCAAACATGATCAAACCTGCGTGTTCTTGCTGGTCTCCCAGAGCAAGCTGCTGCGGGCAATTTTCTTGGCAGCAGCAGGGGAAAGACGTTTGGCACCATGTCAAGCAACTAAAATTAGAGGGAAACTGGAGGGAAACCCGGCGCTTTTGGCGTTAAAAGTTGGCCCCTCACAGATACGCCAAAAGAGAGAGAGAGAGAGAGACTACATGATAACACATACTGTCACAAACAGTTTCTGCTCCTTTGCTCGCGGTCTTCATCCAACAGATTTCCCATGTCACTGAGGATGAAGGTGGAGGAGTTCAACCAACGTTTGCAATGTTTTCGGGATGCCTTCAAGGCAGACTCACTGCCACAGCCATGAACTACAACTTGCAAAGATGACCAACACATGATAAGTTGTAGTATGTTGTCAGCTAAGATCATGATCCAACCCAGCTGTAGTACGCTGTCAGATCCAACCCAGCCATGATAAGTAGGCTGTCAGCTAAAAATGCTTGTGTACAGGTGCGCGCGCACAGAATTTCCGCGTGCATGGCACTGTTTGTTTGATGCGATCGTGAGCTTTTCCTTTTCACTTGCGTTTGGAATCTGAGTCTGTTGGTGGTATCCCGAAGCCAACCTATTCCCAATGCGGGTGTTAGTAACAGGCAGTGGTGACGGATGGACATGCTTTGGAGGACTTGCAACCAGCAGCAGCTTGGCCAGATGATCATGCTCACTGGTTGGCTGCACAAACTATCAGAGGTCATAAATCAAAGCGTTAGGCTGAGACTAGTGACTAGACTTCAACCTGAACATGTAGGACGTACAGGGCCATGAAAGGTGATATTCCTTTGACAGCCCAAGTAATGCTAGCCTTTTGGCATTGCTGCAAAGCGGGAGATGGATGATGCAACGATGTGTACAGACCAAAGATATGAGTTTTTGAGTATTTATGTAGAATCCATTGTTTTCATACTATATGCATTTATGTAATCTGTCAAATATACTGTTATAATTTGATGGTTAACAGTCAGGTTCAATGATTCAATCCTGCTGGCTGGATCGGGCCGGCACAAGCTCCCGGCACCCTGAGGAAAGCGATTGTTGGAGTCGCATTCCACCGTGGGTGGCTGCAGAAATTGAGCAGGAGCCAGCACTAATTTGCAGAAGTTTCTTGAACATAAATTGAATCATTGTAGTGTACGCGGTTCAGCCTTTCTGCTTTTTGTGTATCCAATCCTGCTATTGCTTCAGTCCAACGCTTTCACCATGACAGAATGCACGTTTCCATGCAGCTTCCAGCATAACCAGGTCATCAAGGCCAGATGTCCTCCCCACCATGGCAACAACCGACCTTCAGGAGCAGCTGGAGCGAGAGATTGCTCTGAAGGAGCACCTCTCGAAGGCATGGCGCTGGAGAGAAAGAATGTATAGCAGCTGTCCTGTGATCCACCGTTTCCTCCCCGATTCGACCAGTTTTGGATGATGTCTTGAGGTGCCCATTGCCGAATACATTGAAGGAATCCCATCATCGTTGAGTCCCTCATCGCCAGTGTTTTCCGCAGCTGCCCCCCTTTGAATGGATGCCAGCCGCGATTTCCCAGGGCAGATCAGCCAGAGAAGAGGTGCTGGAGGTGGCCGGGTGGGCGGTTGCACACGTGGCTCCACTTGGGGGCCAACGTGTATAGCCATTGGTTGGTTGTGGCAGGGAGTTGTTTTGCCAGCTGCCTTGATGCAGCGACACATGTAGAAATGCAGGAATGTTCATCGGAATGCTTAGGTTACTTTGGAATGAATGCACCGATCAGCCGAGATTCCATGTGGTCCTGGCATGTCTTGGCCACATCTAAGTACTAAATGACCAATTGGATAGACAAGATGAAGTTGACCCATCCATGTAGCCGATAGTGCTGGATTCAAGGCTGTGCTTTCTTTTCACCCCTGCGTTATGTTGGAAAAGGGTTGCCGATGTTGGGCCGCAAATGTATGGTAGCAACCATAGGGGAGGTTCATTTGAGGCCCTCAGCCCCACTCATGAGCATTGATCAGCTACTTGACCTCGGGGTGAGGAACAGCTAGCGAGCATGCAGCGACTACTGGATGCGAAGGAGCTGCTGTTGTTTGCTGAATGTCAGATGGGTGTGTGTGCCACTTCTTGCATTGTTTCCACAACTCTGGTTTTGAATTGATCTTTAAATCGAGGGGTTGCTTTCAACTTTTTCGCAGATATTCGATATTGGCAACAACCAGTCCTTGGCATTAGCTGAAGATGAATGTCAACATGATTCAACATGCAAGCATTTCTTTTATTCATTGATTTTGTTTGCAGGGGCATCGATAAATAAACAGTTAGATGGAAGGATTATGGAAGGCTTGGGATCATTTGGATCGGATTACGATTCTTGAACGAGAGTGTTTGAAGTGAGCATGACTCGATTTTGTGAGATTGGATTAGGTTTGATCAGTTCCTTACGGTATCTATTGTTTGTCTTGAAAACACGCTTTAACAACAGGGCTAATGCGAGAATATGTATTCGACCGCACGCCGGACTTAACCAACATGAGCAGAACCAAAGTCCTCAGCCGGCAATCCCAAAGCTATCAGCTGCTGACGATCAGTCCAAGTCAGATCAAATTCACTTACCTGGAAAGAGTTTGTGTTGGACTAGAGGCCATAGCACACCAACGATGACAAGTGCTATTCTTCAGATGTTATTGGTTAGTTAGGTGACCCTTCAGCACATGACATGCTTGGCATCATCTCAGGTTGCCACACTGCGAGATCGATCAGCACACATTGGGTAGCCGACATGTGGCAACCAGCTACTGAGTTCAGCTGAAACAGACCGCAGCGCTCCCAGGACCGGAGAATCGAATCCTTGGAGATGGCGGCTTCAGCCAAGGCATGGTGTCCACGCAGCGAACTCCTACTGCGTAAATCAAATCACTTATATATTCATGATCAGGTGATTTGACAACCACAAATTATCAATTCAATCTGGCTAATCAAATGAATTAAATCAAATAACCATTGACAACCACTATCAATTTGCTTAATCATGAGTCATCCATGGTGTTTGACCACTAAGCATCGCTACTTGATGATCAAGCAGGATAAATCAACGATTACCCGCAGGATTTCCCTTGGCTCATGAGCCGCTACAGCCATCAGCAACCACCACGGAACCAGCTGGTCACCAACCAGCGATCGCCAGGGACGCCATGGCCTCACCTCCACGACCTCCCTTCACCGGGAGAGGCGGCCCAGCTTTTCGGTGCCTGTGCCCAGCCACTTGGGCAGCAAGGCGGTTCTGTTTGGTTTGGACGCGCAGGATACGCCACAGAGAGACCTGCAGGTTTGGGAGTCGCATGGAGTCCCTGTCGCGTGAATCTTCCGGGATTGGAGCGGAATTGTTGGGAGTGAAGATGTAAGACAGTTTTTCTCACATATCATTCTTCAGGAGCCCGATGAGAATTTTTTGAGAAAATCTGTGCACACGAAGGTATATGGTATACATCATTGTTGATACGGGGTTTTTGGGCGAGGCAGCTTGTTGCCGGTGGGTTCCAATCTCGTTTTTGAACGGCACTTTGGCCACCCCAAGGCCTTGACAAGATGCGTGAGGCGGGCGTAGTCGGATGCAGTTCGAGTAGGATCTTGCACGGACGGATGAGTTGCCGCCGCGGCCACAGGTTCCAGCCAACAGGAAGGATGCACATTCCCAGGTAATGAGCATCTTGGCACAACGTTCCCATACTTTTTCGGCAGGGGAGCTGTGAATGAACAACAAAGGTGCTGAGAACCCCACAAGAAACAAGCTGCGCTTCTCAGATGGTGGGTCAACACCACAAACCTGGCAACTCCGTCCTGTTGCCATGTTGAATCAAAGCCATCGATGCTCCTGTGGCACGCAGGTATCAGTACGGAAAAACGCGATATCATATGACATCATGTGGTGGTTTCTCAAAATAGGGCACCCTCAAAAATCATCCTTTGTCAACCATTTGTAGAAATAAACCAACAATTTTTATACTGTAGCAATAAACATTTTTTGGTTTATTAACGAACCCCATTCTGGAAAACATGATGAATGATGACCATCATTGGATGAATCATGATCATCATAAGCACACCATTTTGAGTAAATATAATGAATTCTGTGCTTATGGCTTTTTGCTTCCATTGCCTCCGTGCAGCGTCACACTGACCTCAGGTCGTGCCAAAGAGCTCATCCACAGCGGCCGCGAGCGACGCGCCAGCGAGACTCAACTGGTTGACAGGCGGCGCCGGAGTCACCGTCCCGGGGGTGGCGAGTCATTGGTGCGCCGTGGGGGTATTGAAACCTGCTGAAGCGCATGTCAAGGGCCAACGTTGGTGGTGAGCCAAAGGCCAACTTTGGTAGTTGATGTGAGTTGGATTGTTTGTGTTTCATTTGGTGGTGGAATTGTATGTTTCGCCTGTGGGAGTGCATCCTTGCTTCCTTTTTACCCGAGTTGAGGGCACCCCACGGAATCAGAGAAGTAGCAACGTTAGCCTGGCTTAGAGATGTGCTTGGTGGTAGAGTTGCTTGCCGGGGCGCGCACAGAAACATTCCGGAACCGAGGTTTGATGTGGATATTACCAGTGAACATCACAAACATAAACAGAACGGATATTACCTTCATTTGCTGGCAACATGCGGTGACTAGTTTATGTAGCATGCTGGTATTCATGCTGGTGTTTTTCTTTCATGAATAACAGTCTTTTGTTCAGTCGAGGCAAACAGGCGAGCAAACATATGGCAGCCATGGTTCAAGCAAACAGTCGAGCAAACATATGGCTGTAGGTCAGTTCACCCTTAGTCCCCCTGGTTCCCATCATTAACCATTGTTTGCCCCATTATTGTTGTTTAACATTGATGGGGAAAACAATAACATCATGCTAATATTACAGTAACCACTATTGGTCAACTATATGGGTATGTTTATACCCATTATTGTTTCCCCATCATTTAACCCATGATTGACTGACCCATCGCCATACGGCAGCCATCATTTTCGCCAGTTGCACCAGCCAGGCACCTGAAAGACTTCAATCTCAAGGGCCAAGAGTTCCTGGAGAAGCTGCGGTCCATTCGTTCAGAGGCGGGTGGCAATCAACCACCCAGCTGCTGGTTGCGCTCGTCAACCTTAGGGTTACTGTGGGTGGATTCAGAATGGTTTAGAGTTGTTTGGAAGTTTACTTACCGTATTCTTAACTATTTTTAGTTTACACAATGCTCTTTGACCTTGTTGGGTGTTTTCGCCGATGAATTAGCTTTTTCAGACTCGGAAAAGATCCCTCTCAACCAGCACAAAGGGATGAAACATGGTGAAACTAGGTCTTGGACCGCTGCTCATTCCATTGTATGGTCTACAGCTTCCAGTAGTTTAGGAGTAGTCTTGATATAGATGCCTGACTTCCCATCCCTTTCATATGCAATAGAGCATAGACAAAACACTGAGAGTCCAAAATTTTTGCTTGTTCCCAATCACCATCATGAATCATGAACATTGAACTATAGCTGCATATATTTCTACATGTCCCTACTGAAGCAGGCGTAGTAGATTTGGATTTTTCATTTTCAGAAGTCTGGTTTGACAGGAGATGCTCCTGGTTGTACAAGGTTCACATCACTCTAAAGGATCCAAAGCTGATTCTTGCATTGTTTCCAGGTGCGCTCTGAAATCGATTCAATGGAGAATGCGGAGGCAGGGTGCAGAGGATTTAGTGTATCCATATAGATTTATCTATCTATCTATATATTTAGATATATAAACAAAAATATTCAAATATGTTTTATATACATGTATATATTCATGTATTTATTTATTTGTTTATTTATAGATTATTTACTTATTTATGTATTTACTCATCTATATGTATATTATATGCAATGTAGCTGCAGCCACCTATGGTTGGTTTCTGTCAGCCCCTCAGCTTCTCAGTCAGCAGTTTGTAGCAGTCTTTTTCGTCATATCGTGCGTCATTTCTTGCAGAATTTTCGCTTCAGACTTCTATAATTTTGCATCATTTCTTACATATTTGACAGCTTTTTCGTGTATCTTTTGCAATTTTGAACATGCATGATTCAAAAGAACAGACACGCCCATACACTTGGAAAACAGAATGTCCCCCCTTGTGAGTTTTTGCTCAGCAATAACTTCCTGAGGGAGTTGTTAAGGCACATTTGGCAGGGGAGGAAAGGTAAGAAAAAACAACAAAAAAGCCGTAGTGGAACGGCTCAATCAATGTCGTGAAAGTATTCAGGGTAGCATCGTAGTTTTCTTCCAGAAAATCCGGGGTGCTTTCGTTGGTAGCAGGCTCTCAGTCCTACCCTGAGAAAAGTACAAGAATTGCCTATACATCACACTAACGGACGTGCACACATGCTCACAGACATGAATTGTCATGACTTGAGCCCACAAAAGACACAGAAGCACCCCAGACGTGAACATGGCAGTGCAGGGTAGAATGTGTTTGAAGGCGATGGCGAGGTAGACCCCCAGACACTGCCAGACACCTGCACGCTCTGGGGAGGATTTCCAGCAGCTTCATCAAGAGCTTAATGAACGACACCTTCAACTGGAACATCACATGCAGTTGCAGCGCGAGCTGCAGGCAGAGTGTCGTAGAGATTTCGGTAGAGAACACCCTCCAAGTAGGGCATCGATGCTTGTTGAATCTTGTTCAAAACACTGACTTGCGGACGATACGACTGTTGACTTTTGAGAATGGATCCCTCATTACAATGATCCAAATGCCAAGAAGACGATTGCATCAATTGCCCTGAGCTCCGGCAAGAGGGTTGGACAACGAATGTTTACCCCGTCCTCTGTGAAATGTCTCGCGGGCTCACCTTACAACACCTGATCTGTGTCAGGATAGCCTGGCCCAAGAGCGCCAGACAAATGTGGAACTCAGGAGGCGGTGGGCACATGTGGCCATGCATGACATGCCCTTTGCAACGCAGGGGTGGTCCAAGGTACATGCGTTTCATTGGTGGTTAGTGGATTTGATAGTGGCTAGTAATGGTTCAATGGCGGTGAGCTGGAGTTCGGTGCTGTTTGTGGCCAAAGGACTTCTCTCCATTCATTTCCTATGATGCATTAAGCGCACTGATCCCCTTACAGGCCTTGTTATGAACCTATGATTTGCTATTAGAGTGAACATTGCTCATCATTCTCGACTATGATTGTCGACCTATTCACTTAGCATTATTATCTTCTGAACTACTGTATTCTGTACTGATATGAATCACATTGAATCACTATAGATTAATCATAGCGATTGAAATAACTGCCCACAAATGAATCACAGCGTATCACTGCCATTTCTAACTATAAATTAATCACTGCCCAGAATCAATTACAAATTATTATGAACTATTCTGTATTATTTAGCTTTACAACTATTATAAACTATTATGCAGTCAACTACTAGTATCATATATCCCATGAACTATTATTAACCATCCTTGTTCGTTTATTCTGAATCACTATATGGGATAAGTAATCTAGACTATATAGGTAAGCAGTGGCTGCTATATGCTTCTATAACTATTATGACTCACTATAGCCTCACCATATATGTTTTGTTAACATTTATGCTTCCATAACTATTATCACTTACTATAGCTACTATCACCAGTTGTTAGTTGGATAGTAGCTACTTCACTATATTAGTGGATATATAGCTCACCATATAGCAACTATAAAACCCCTGGGCAGTTGAGAATCACTGACTGCTCAGGGCTTGGCCGCCGACAGAGACCGACCCCTTCCGGGTCGGTCTTGCCCACGAGGAGGCCGCGGCACTGCGACGGAGGATGATTCCAACCGGGAGATGCGTTCTGGGATGATCATGTTCGGACATACTGACATAGTATTGATATATATATATATATCGAAATGGACTCACGATGGATTATCCAAATGAGCTATGTAGCTGTGGCTGAGTTCATTATGATTATGGATATCATTCCAGGTCATTGATGACGTGTGAGAATGATGGGTGACTTCAGAATTGCGCCCGGGAATGGCTCATGGCATCTGCGGTTCGTTTGGAGTTGCAGCCACCGCTTGGTAGTATCCCAGCTTTGTCACAACTCAGAATTTCATCACAAGGTAACATGATGATCACCCATGTTGTGGTATAATAGGATTTAATAGGCCAGTAAGAACAGTATTATCCTTCAGTATGGTTTGCTTATTGGATTTTATTGGGGCTCGGGTTCAATCAGAGCCGATGCAGGAAACGAGTTCGAGAAGTGCACGGGATTTGTTGGAGCGTGAGTACCTAGCTCCTAAGACGCAACTGCGCTGCTGGGGAAGGGTTCATGACGCTCCCGACATAGTTGTGATGCGATATTGTGCACATTTGAGCGACAACAACTTGTCAAGAATCATGGTGTATCCGGCCATGGCGAAGGATCATCAACCCTCGGATCGGTTGAATGAACAGTGTTTAAAACCATGGCTTCAATTTATTTGGACAATCTTCACTGCGTAGCTTGGTGATGAGCAGAGGCGAGGATCTCATGCAGAGCAGCCGCAGGCATCAAATGATCCATGGCCATCCACGGCCATCCACGGCCACGGCCATGGCCCTCCGAGGCGCAACAGCAGCAGCTGGAAGCAGAGTTTGATGCAGCCACTGAGCTGCTGCTCTGTGCTCGGGAGCAGCTGTCCCAAAAGCAGTGCTGCCGCGCCGGGCTGCTGGTTGGCCACCTCCATAGAGGGCTCACCATGGAAAGTCAAGGATGAGCTACCCCGAAAAATGGATGGTTTAGTTTACTGATAAACAGTCCATTATTCGGGGTAGCTCATCCTTTCATTAAAATTAATGAATATTAAAGGATTCATTAAAATGGATGGATTCATTAAATTTCATGAATATTAGTAAACAGTCGTGCTGATACGGCGGGCTACAATCGCCTTCAGCCGTAGTTGAACTCATCGAGATGGCGATGGAGAAAGAGAGATTAGTTTACTAAGTTTACTGCTAATAGATATGATTAATTGACGATTCTTGGATGATTTGGTGGTCCCCTTTTTGAGAAAGCGCCATTTGCGTTGTTGTACAGATCATGGTATTGCCTCAGTTTTCAGCAGGTTACGGGACATGACTGAACTATGTCGATTATATCGGTGGCTTCGAGTTCTGATTCTGCGGTTTGCCCTGCAGCTTTTCATGTGGTTCCAGCTGTCACTGATCTTGGAGGAACCGGGAACCGTCGTTTTTTCGTGCCATGGCTGCGTTCACATCAGTGGTCAACCACCCTTCAAATGGCTTTGTCAACGCGACCGTGACTCGGCCTCAGATTTTGGTATGCATTGCTTGAGGCTCTCAGAAAGATCCGGGGCTTTACCGTGGTTCTGAGTTCATTTTGCATGAGTTTGTTGTGCTCGGCCTTGCAACATGCTTCGGGGCTTGCTCGATGTGTCTAGAAGTTTTGTGCATGAGGCTTCTTACCATGTAGACTTGTGCTTGTCATAAGTCACATAGTACCACAGGACCTTTGGGAATGTCAATGACTTCGAGCATTTCCCATCAAACATCGCCCCACTCAGGTGACATTCCGTGTTCACGCAAGAACCAGCTTCTCAGATGAACAGTGAGTGTGGAGAAAGACATGGCAACCGCGGGCTAGGTTCATAATGTCCATAGAGTACTCATAAAACAGATGCACTTCGCATGCACAGGTTGGATGAGCATTAGTTCAAAAAATCATGGTGCATGTGTATGCATGTGTGTGGTGTGTATGTAAGTATGTGTTCTGCGTTTGCACGTGTCCATGTTAGTGGTCCATTTGTGAGTTCCGATTTTCAGACTATTGCTGGCATGGACATTGGAAGAACAGTTGTTCTTTCGTGTTCTTTCATTTGTTAGTCTGAGTAAGCCTTGCAAGGAACAGCCGGATGCACAATTCTATGTGCTTGCAAAAATAGTGTTTTGGTCTGTTTTAGGCAAGGCTTGTAGGATACCAGACAGGGTACAATTCATAGCACTTGCGTTGTGAATTCTGAATCCAACCTTTCGTACTTCTTTGGTGTAGCCATACAGCGTGCAACATCACTGTGCCTGTGCCGTCAGATTTTGGAGACAACGTCTACGCCGTTGGCGCCAGTGATTATCTGGGCACGTGGACGCCCAAGAAGGGCCTTCTCCTGCGAACACACGAAGAGGCATATCCCGTGGCTCAGCTGCAGAGCCCATATCGAGGTGGTGGTTGCGCTGGTGGTTTGAAACATCTCGATGTTCCATAGAATTTAAGGATGGTTGATGGTGGATGGGTGATTTAAGTCATGTATTGTTCAAAATTTTCTGAAGGGTCATAACCACCAACCAGATTTATTCCCATCTACATGTTCATACATCTTCAGCTACAAACGCCGCACTGGATCAAACATGAGACCGTCAAACATTTGCTTTCAAGGAGCCGAACTCGCCCAGCTGATCGCTGCCAGGTATGGTTCACCACCATTCAGATGCCTTTGGATGTGCGCAAGAGCCGCGACATCAGCCTGGAGTACAAGTTCATCATCCAACGCGCTGATGGCACGGTCGAATGGGAGGAAGGCCCCAACCGCTTCCTGCCTCTGAAGCTGCACCTTGGTGGCGGAAAAATGAAGGGCGGAGAAGGTATGGTGAAGCAAATGGGGAATGACGAGCTGTTCATGAAAATAGTCAGCTTCTGGTGATCTAACATAGCAATGGAAAATCACCATTTTTCTAGGGAAACCCTGGGAAATCAGCTAGTTTCCATTGCTATGTTAGATCACCAGCGGGTACTAACCACGTGCTCACCATTTGTTCATAAAACTGGTTATAGACGTGAGTAAGTCATGATGCTTAATAGCCAGGCTGGTCATAGATTTTATACCATCAACATTGGAATGGTTGTCCATAATGATGGTTGCATGGTGGTTATGACGTACAGGCTTTGATTTGTAGCAGTAGATTCAGCTGTGAATATTTTAGGGTCATCATCGATAGTTTATCCAAGGAGTGTCTCTTTAGAAACAAATGCAACTTGAATCGGCTAAGAAAGAAGGCAGGGGTGCCCATTTTGAGGGCTGAACACCTAGAATCAGCAAAAACCAGCAGTTCCAGATGGGTTCCATGAGGTTTGCACCCAGGGTTCATGAATGAAATGGATGTTGTTTTAAAACAGTTTTGTTTGTCTAAGTCTAAGATTGGTTTTACAATAATTATATTTTGAGGTTTGCAGCATGGAAAAATTTAAGTTAAGTTGGGAAAAGTTTAGGTCTTAGTTTTTTAGTTTTTATTGGGACTTTGTGGTTTTGTTGGGATTTGATGGGATGCACTACATGATGACCCTGGCTTGAAGAAGCGCCACATTGAAGAAGCATGGACCATGAGCCATTGACAATAAACCAACAAATACAGCAAATATGGACGGTTTATGAACGAAACTATCCCCCATCAACGGTGTGGTTACTGCATGCCATTTCATGATATGTTGTGCCCATTGGGCCCAAGTGATCTCCTCATGGGTTGCTGCTCGGAAATTATTGGGCGGAGATGTCCAAGCACAGCCTTGTTGGAAATTTGCAGGTACAGCCTCAAGTATTGATATCACACCATCAGAACTGTTTTCTCATTCACTGGCTGATGCTTTGGAGCGATTCGGAGCCAGGGATATCCCGTTCTGGTCCCTTAGTTTGGAGCTACCAGCTGTGCTCTATACCAAATGGCCTTCGACTTCAGAGGGCCCAGTTTCCATAGGATTTGCCTTGCCTAGACGGGCACCTGATCTTCGGCTTCAACATTTGACTCCATTCATGGCGGGCTTGGTAACCTTCCTCCTTTCAGCGGCATATCCCCAGATAAAGTGTACGAAAACTGGTGTTTGAGCATGCCTAGTGGTTGCCCAGCAGGGTAATGCCCTGCATGAAGCACATTGAGTGAACCATGTGCTGGACCTGACGATGGTTTGCCATCCTGCCAGGCACCCTGATATGTCGATGCACGGCTGCAGTATGGTTTGCCGTGTTTGGCAAAGAGCTCTAAATTATTCCAAGCTGCAGGTTTGCTTGCATGTGGGATTTGCCGTGGGGTGTGAGACAATTCTGTGCGGTGCAATTGCTCTCCAAAACGATGACTTGAATGAGAGTCCTCCTTGTTTTGACTTTTCCATGTAAGCCCATGCCGCGCCGATGTCTCTATAAAGTTTGTTCCAAGTCCTGATCACGTCATCAAGGATGGAAAGCCTTCCTCCTCACATCGGTTGCTATGGAGAACCTTCTGGCTTCCTGGCGACAACCAAGCCCAAACTGCAACCGGTCTTGAGCATGAGCACCATGGCCACCAGAGGAGAGTTTGAGTCGGAGGACCCCTTCCCGCGGCAAACTAAGATCTCATGTCATGTACAATGCTGAAAGGGATTTGAAGCGGATGTAGACTTGATTTGTTTGAATCCAGCTCGTGTTCCACTCACATGCCTGCTGCAAACATGCCAAAGCCAAGATTGCATCGTCACTTCGAATCAGCTTCATACCGAAGTAGTACCTTTTGTTGTGTGGTTTTGCATATTGTCAATCTGTATTCTGCTTTGTTATTGTTGTTTCCTATATATGCAGCTGCTGTGAACTGTAAGCGCAGCTGGCTATTGGTTCATATTGGTTTTTGCTCCCTATCATCAACGCTTACCCTCTTGGTAAACTAGCATGGCAACAGAAAATCATGAGAAACCGAAGGAAATCAGTTGTACATGGTGGATTTTTTCATTTCCAGGTCAGTTTGCCAAACGGTAGGAACCCCA
Organism: Symbiodinium kawagutii; assembly: GCA_009767595.1. Taxonomy (NCBI): domain Eukaryota; class Dinophyceae; order Suessiales; family Symbiodiniaceae; genus Symbiodinium; species Symbiodinium kawagutii. The sequence goes on along the minus strand of VSDK01002218.1, from coordinate 287,785 downwards.
ATTTGTGGCGTCAGTTTTTGACTGTTGCTGATGATGTGCAGGACGGCGATGGAATGATTTCGCCTTGCTCCTCCCTGGCTACGCTGCCATATTTGGCGGAATCGCCCAAGGCTCCAGGGACGCCCAAGGCGACGCCATCGCTGGACGGAGATGGATCACAAATGGTGGAGACGAAGACGGGATGTCATCAACCAATTGATGCTGTATTTAATTGACATAACTTTATTTGCTTCTCTTCATAGTAGAAACAATATTTATATATGTATTATATATATATGTGTGTGTGTGTAGCTTTTTGCTCAATTATATTCATGGAGCTGCTATTGTTAGTGAACACCAGCAACATGTCAAGGGTATTCTATGGAGAATCTAGGCTTAAGCTTGGTATGAACCTGAGGTTTGCTGAGTAGACATCGCTAAATGACAGCATAATCCAAATGCTCCCGTCTCCGCCACTGACCTCCGGTGACCTGCTAGCGATAACCTTCACTGCTGGAACTAGCTGGCTTACCTTAGCAAATGCCCTTAAAACCATATCTATATAGGTTATCACCTGGTGCATGTCAACCACGAGCGACTTGTCATGAAAGCTTGCAGAAGTAGCGCTGTGACATTTCTCCCGGTGACATCCCTGGGCCCAGGCAGAGGCGGAGACCTCGCCGGAGCAGATCCCTTCCCCGCCTTCGCCCCCCGCCGCTGCCTCAGTGGCCGCCCCAACGGGGGGCGGCCGGG
>VSDK01002218.1:276312-286934 GCA_009767595.1 Symbiodinium kawagutii | reverse complement strand
CCCCAGGGCCCGCCCCAGCGGGGGCTGCCGTGGCCCCAGCAGCGGTCGCCCCTGCGCCAGCGGTCGCCCCTGCGGCCGCCCCGGCGGTCGCTGCAGCAAGCGCGGCCCCAGCGACGACAATGACCTCAGCGGCCAAGGTGGAGCCAGCGGAACCCGTAGTGGAGCAGCTCGGCTTCCAATGGGTTTGGTGCCTGGCAGTGCCAGGTAGTGCCTGGTATTGCCTGGTGCATCTTGAGTGATGAAAACTTGAGAGATGCCTGTCATTGCATCATTGCATATCATTGCCATAGCTTTTTTGACTTTCCAGCTGGTGCTTCGCAACATTTCGACTGGTGTGTTTTTATATGTTTTTATGTTGTGAAAAAAATCTAGTTGCAGTTGGTATCATCTTCCGGGAGGATGAGAATGCTATGGAGGTTCACTCCACCTGATTGAAAGAGTCATTGGGTTTGTTGGCAGGATTTTTTTTGGCTCGCGTCACAGACAGGATGATTTTTTTCTCGGGCTCGGGAGGTGCGAAGGCTATTAAGAAAATGATTGATACCCTTGTGTATTGCAAGATGCATTTTGTTGATGTTTTTGCAGTTTGGTCACCATTTATTGACTACATATCAACGGCAACAATTCTGTGATTCTTTGCGGCTTTCACCACTGGAGCAGTGCGGTCTTTTTGTTTTAGAGACGATGGTCTTTTGTTCTTCAGTTTTCATTGTTCCGATCTAGAATGGCTGCAACCGTGAGGGAAAGGCTACACCATTTTGGCAACCACTAAACTCTAGGTCAACAGAACAAGCAGCAAGGCTTCATGGGTCACGGGTCCAGAGATCCAACAAGCGCCACGACACCCTGAGGTCATTTGTCTTCGAAGCAGGGGCACACCGACTTTCCAAACCATCAGGTGTCATGCAGTGTCTTCAAAGATGTTCACTTCAAACCTGTTCAAAGCATTGAAGTCACAGATGGCTGTCCTTCAAAATAGGGGACCCCTAAATCATCTAGTTTATTCGTCATTCAGAGTTTTTCACATTCTTTCACCAACCAGTACCAACCATTTTGGGGTGTTCCCTGCTGTAAGTTTCGCCCAGAGTTTGCTACCGCCAGCCGCGAGGCCGCTGCGAAGATGCCTTTTTTTTTAGTTCCAAAGCGGCCGGGGTGGCTGACGGCGTGGGGCAGATGGAGCAGTTCTCGGAGTATGGCGTGGATGCTGCCAAGAAGCTTGGCACGATCAGGAGCTCCGGGTTGGGTGCTCAGCCGTGGCTTCACTGCAACCACTTGGGGGTTTCTCAAAATAGGGGACCCCAAAAACTGGTTGGTTTATTACATTCTATTACTATAAATGACTTTGAATAGATGACTTAGGGGCACCCCTATTCTGAGAAACCGCCCTTTTGGGGTTGGTTTTCCCAAATGGTTGGTCGATTAAATGTACAATTTTCTGGGTGGTGCTTTTAAATATTTTTCCCTGGTATCAGCAAATGATAAGAAATGGCTGGTTGATTGACTGTTATTTTCCAATATTTTCCACAGGGGTTGAAGCCACCAACCAGTTTTGGAGGTGAAGAATGTTGAAGACAGTGCTTGCCATGGGAAAGCGCGGCTCCCAGCCTAGGTATGCAGATGAATTGATGCAGCTGAGCGCCAAGCGTCTTGACAACTTGAGGGGTCGGTGATCTTGTGAGGCTTTGGAACCATGGCCGCCAGGTCGTTTGTAGGCGATGGCATGATGTTCACGGTACATAGGAATGTTTGTATCGGCAACTAGGTGTCATGAGTCCCTTGTTGTTCTTGATTCAATTGCAGGGAATGAATTTCATAACAACAGAGCACCTTCAAGATTGTCATGTAGCAAAAGCATGCAAAAGCAACCAACATCCCGGTTAGGGTTGGTCGATGGAAAAATAGTAGCACCATGGGTCCAGGTGTCCTCTGGCCTGTTATTTTTCAATGTCCATTGGAAGAACTTCACCGCAAAGATCACCCAGGGTTCCTATGGCCACCTACATTTTTTCCATTCAAGATAGATCAATAGCGATAAACACACCCTAAGTGATGGTAAATCACCAGCTATTGCAAGTTTAACCGAAGGTGGTTTGTTAACTGCTGAATCTTTTATTTTGTACTGGTCAACCAACAGGTTATCTAATGATTGATGCGGATTTAAACTCCATTTTTCCTATCATTCACCATGAAATGCCACTCAAAATAACTCATTATAATGATTCACCATTATCATTGCTTAATCGTTAACCTCTCATCATTCACTACGGTAAATTCCGCTCAAAACTACTCATTAATCATCCTCAACTGCGGGATCGTCATTGGAAAATCGCCCCCCGAGGTACGTCCACGAAAGCACCGGCAAGCGTCGAGCCTTAATGGCGCTGATGGCAGCAGAGCAGAACGCCACCAGCTACGGCGCAAGCACAGCATTGGTCACTGGGATCCAGAATGAAACCAATAAATGATGAAACTTCACTTAAATCTACTATAGGTTGTTTGACAGAAACATCAATTATATACTCTTGTCGTGCGTATTAATCCCGCATAAGCGAGCTAACGCAAATCACCAGCAGTTGGCGCAAGATCTTCAAGAATTGCACCGATTGTGACAGATGATGGGAACCCCCTTTCAAAATGGGACTTCCCATTCCCGTAACAAATCTAGGTTGTTTGAGCTGGTGTGTATTTGGTGCTGGGAACCGTTTCTGCCTTTGACTTCCCCTTGCCACTTGCAAAGGGCCTGGTGGCCATGATGCTGAGTCCGATTCGGGGACACATGTCGATGGGGCCCATCAAGTCGAACATATTGGAACAACCGTGCATTCAGGTTGTCAAAGTGAATGCAAGTTTCTCCTCCATATCTGAGATCAACATCTATGTTGATTTGAAGATCTCGAAGCCTCTTTTTTTGTCCTGGCTCGTTTTACTCTCATTGAAGTCTTCATCCTTGACCTCCATCCCTGTGAGGTCATGGCGATTGATGGAAAGATTGTTCAGGCACAGGAACTCAAGCAGGGGTGGTGGTTTATTAGTTGCAGGGCAGAAACATGCATCATTCTTGCAGAATATAGCAGATGTTCCTTGGAAAATTTAGTCTCACACAGCACGTTCCAGTAGGGATATTAGCATCCTTTGGGTGACACCATGGCCACCACTCGCAACAGGTGGCAAATTTGGGCGACAGCGGCTTTATGCACCTTCGACCCCGCACTTGGGGCATGGAAATCCTTCAGTCACTCGCTGGCAATGTCACCAATTTGATTGAACTGTCAGTCCGAACCTCTACCGTTGACAGTTTGCTTGGACTTGCTTTCACAAAACCCACCCTTGCCGCAAGAATGACATGGATCATTAGTTTTTCATGACCAAAGATTGGGATCTATTCTGCCGCCTCAGCTTGCTGCTCCCACACCACATCAATTTCAGTACTGAGTAATGCCCCAGGACTCCACCTTCGGTAGCAGAATGGTCCATCTTTTTGATCGACCCCCCTGGGTTCAAACACTGTTCGTTACGGATGGTGACGGTAACCCATGAAGACTCAGGGGATACTCAGCCAGACACTGGGCCAGAAACTCCATGAAGAAACGGAAGCCCAGGACTTCACGCGAACAAACTCATGGCTGGAATTGTCCATACCAGCTGACTCGCGTTCCAGAGGCAGGGGCTGATGATCCCTGTGGGATCACCCTGGGATCACTTGGGTCTGTGATCATTGGTGTGTCACGAGACCATCCGGAAAGTCTCTTGTTTGTAAAACATATTTCCCTCAAAAAAGCGATATCATCTCTGAATATCTCCGATATCAAACTGACTTACAGTTGTCTCTTGTTTTCCCTATGATTTGGTTGGTTATTATGAGCCAATATTGATGGTTAATATTGACCCATAGCCAAATCTATGGTTAGTCATGTGGAGCTCTGTCAGGCCTTGTTCAAGGACAGCGGCATCTCTTTTGACTCGGCATCCGACTGTGAAAAGTACGAATTGAAAGTTGAACAAGGCACTGGCGGCACCGGGCCCTGGGGATCAGCTACTAACTGTCGACTGTGGTATTGATGGTTTCAAGTGGTCACGATGCTCATTAACATAGGTGTGCCCCAGGAGGAGTGTAGCTACCCTAAGCACCTTCACAGTGAGGATCGTTAAAAGTGCATCTTTGTTTTTTGGTACAGCAGGGGCAACCGGTACTAGTAGTGACATTTGACAATTTATCTATCGCAGTAGTCCAATGCACTTGTTGTGAGTTCTGTTTGTATGGCTTCCATTCTTTTCAAACGCTGTGATGCTGCTGCTCGTATTTGCTCATTGCTTCGCAGAATTAGTAGGCTTCGCCGGCTCTGCATCCAAGAGACTTTGTCACACGGCTGAGGCTGTATAGGGGTCGTAGATGAAGGCCCCTGTGGAACATGAGGCATTTCAGAGCCTGTCACACTGCTGTCCACCCCAGAGTCTACCCTGTTTCTAGATGTAGGTTTGAGGTACCATCAACTTCCACCAACCTGTCACTGGTTCATCACTGCGCCGAAGCCACCGATGTCGTTGATGGCTGATCCCAAGCAATGGCCTCAGCTGATGCGCAGCTTGGGGCAGAAGTCTCAGTGGCAGCAAGGGCTGCAAGTGCTGCAGGAGCGCCGCTAGTTGACCAATGTGCCTTTGCCCTTTGCTGGTCACGCCCGGGCCAGCGACACTGTTCCGGGGCAGGACTTGAAAGCTAGTGGGCAGGCCGACCTCTTCACTTACTCAGCTTTGCTGGGCGCTTTGGCGCGAAAGAAGCTCTGGCAAAATGCAGTGAATCTCCTGGATGACATGCAGCAGCGTGGCGTTGAAGGGTCTGGAAAGAGGGGATGTTGCTGATCGAAACCTGTCCTGCTTGTTCGGCTGATGGAAAGTCATTTTACTGGATGCTGACTGTAGCTCAGAAAGCTGCATTGTCACATTTTTGGCTCTTTACACTTTGCTGGGCAACTTGTTTTTACCATTATTATAAATAAATATGGACTAGAACGTCAACATGGCCAGGGCTGACCAGAGTGTCAAGCTTCGAAGGTATATATTACTCCACTTGAAATCATGCAAAGTCCCGTGCTTGCAATCATGTTGAGTCCTCCGTATACGGTTGGTCACACTGTGTGGTTGTGCTCCTGGGGAATTGATTTCACCATTTGCTTGATTGTTCGTGGTTTTCGTGGAGCTTTGCCCCCGTGACATGCTGGGAACTGCCAAGACATTGGGCGCTTTTGCCGGACGTCTTTGTTTGGAGTGGCGTGCTGGCTGCCTGCGATCGCAAGCAATGGAGATTTGGCATGCATGGCAAAGCCACATTGTCAAAGGATGAGTCGTCGGTGCCACAAAAGATCACATGATTTGTTTGTGATTACATATGGTTGAAATCAGATGATAAGTACCACATGATACATGATATCACATGATATCAAGCAATATTTCAAGGGGTGCACCTTAGGGCTCCGGATAGCTGAGCGTGGCGATTTGCTAGCTGTGACAGGACCTGTGCTTGTGGTTGGTCCCCAGCGGCTAGAGGTTCATCGCGCTGATGTGGATTGTGATGATTTGGGGACAGCCCGCTGTTGCTGTCCCTGAATGGTCTCCCAGCCCTCAATCATAATGGTGCAAAAATCGGTAAACCAACATGTTGGCATCTCTGTGAAAAAACATGTTTGGCAGAACCCACACCTGTTGGCAAGGGAAGTCATGAATGGATGTCAACAGCCAGCCGCACTTGAAACCAACCTCGCACAAGCTGAGGATGAGAGGCGTGGCAGCCTACGCAGCTGCACAACAGATGAGCCAAATCAACAGCGTGGTGTGCAACAGCGCCCTGGGCAGCTTGATGACGGCTGGATCAGTGTGGCCCTCGTCAATGACAATGCTTTCGTCTATGATGGCCTCCGCCCAAGACCTCGACACTTGGGCCTTGGGTGTTTTGATTCGCCCGGTTGCGTCGGCTGTCCGGTGTTTGTGGGGGTGGTACCACTTCAACATGGAGAAAACTGTAAGGGAAAATTCCATCCATATGTTTCTGCGAACCTTTTGCTACCTGAAGATGATTGCACGATGCTACTCTTTCAATCAGGCTTCCTGCATTGGTGAAAGCTAGCCGTAGCCCAAGATATATCACTGGTGCCACGCCATTTTGATGGTTAGGTTTTCACTTGTTGAGTCTTCAGCGGTTGGTGTTCATGGCTTCTTGGCGTATGAGGACACTACGAGCCTGAACTGTGTGATAACCACACAGGAGAGGGCTGGGCAATGGCAGTGTGCAATGCAGCTGCTATTTGGATCCAAAGATGCACGGTCGGGTTTGAAGCCTGATATTGTGTCAGTGATCCTTGCCCGCAAAATTTGTAGATGCGATGAAGTCACCAATAGATTCCAGATGATTCCAACCTGCTGTGAGTGATTGTGAGTCAGATTTCTAGAATTTACAGTAGAGTTGATTAATAGCCAGACTGCAAGTGTACATACTGCCAAATGCTGCACCTTTTGCGCATGGCCTCACAAAACCCAATCACTTGTTACCCATTTGCAGGCAGATAAACCTGGATGAAAGACAAGTTCGAAACCTAGACGAAGCCAGTTCTGCTACGAAGATCCTCCTTGAATCATGTGGTTTCAATGGCTTCAACGCTCAAGGAATGCCATCCTTGCAGCAGACATGGACTGGCGCTGGGCCCTCTTTTGGTTGGATACAGCCGAGCAGTGGTCCTTGCAACCTGATGCGTCTCGACAAAAGTAGGTTCCGCTTTGAGGGAGTACATTGCAGTGTGGCTTCTGCGTCAAAGTTTTGGATGACATGTGCGTCACCGGCGCTCGCTACACGTGTGCATGTGATCATGTTTGTGTGTGTGCTCCGCATGTTACAGTATCTCATTTGTAGGGATTGGATCATCTGATTATTGGAACGCACAGTGAGGATGCATCATCCTTGAGGTTCCACCACAATCAAAGCAATGATGAATCCCTTTCGGAAGATGAAACCCCTTAGATATACATTTTTTGTTGTTCATTCTGCAGTGTGACCTGCCGGCATTAGGCTGTCACACTCTCATCCACCATCAGTGCGGTTGAGAAGGAAGGCCACTGGCTATTGGCTTTGAGCCTGCTTGAGCAATCAGCTCTCAGGATTTTGTGGGAAAGAGAACGGTGGCGGTGTTTGGATTTTTGTTTGCAGAAGCTGCAAGATGTTGCCAGTCAAATCCAGTGACTTTTGTATATTTTATATTCATATTTGGCAAGTCCAGGGTCACGGGCACCGTCAGGCAATTGGATTTCATGGGCAGGTATCAATTATCATCATCACCAGGCATTTGCCCCTACAGTTGTGGGTCATCATCCCCTGTAACCGCCATCCATGCAGGGAGTTGTTGATTCGGTCAGGAGAATCCAACCGGACCTCATCATGTTCAACGCTTGTATCTCTGCTTGTGAGAAGGGGCAGCAATGGGAAAAGGCCTGCGAAGTCCTAGAAGAGACTTGTAAGCAGCAAGCCGTGGGCGCTGGCTGCTGGGCTACATGGGCTTTGCACGTGGAAGTTTCTCAAGCCATAGGGCTACCCCCAAAAATTGGTTATTACTATACAGGATTGATATTGGATGATTTAGGGGTACCCCTATTTTGAGACACAGCACTATTAGATGTTTAGTGCTTTTCGAATTGAACTAATTTACCGCAGATTCACTGAAATTAAAGTCTTGACAGGGGATCTGTAAGCCACCCTGTGTGTTCGATGGTGCCACTTGCTGCCCCTCGTTGTTTGGATGTTTTTCCTTTTTTGGTCAATCAAACTGTACCTGTTTACTGTCTCTCTCTCTCTCTTTTTGTTTCATTTTTCTCTCTATATCTACATGTGGTAATAGATATGGTACAATATGCAATGTACTACATATGCCATCACATGCCACTGTGGACTGCTGATCCAAGATTAGATGCTTGTCACTGGCTGCTCCTTGAAGCGTTGCGGGAACCAACTCGTTTGGTCAGGGTTCACAAGTCACACCTTGTGAAATAGAGTCTCGGTCATAAGGCGCCATGATTCATGGACCAGATTTTCTTACAGTGCAGTTTTGCTGAATGAAACATGTGAAACAAATCCATGCACTATTCAATTTATATAATTTGGATTAATTTGGTACTTCACTTTCTTTGAACATGTTTGTTTTTTTTCTTCGGGAAAGCTTTAACAGGGCTGTGCTTGACTGTTATCATTCGAGATTCTATCTTGATATTCTGACATCCACCATCAATCAGCAACTTTTTGATCCAGGAAGTGTCCACCGTCAAGCTTCAGCCGGACGTCTTCAGTTTTAGACGCTTTGTTGGCATTCCGTCATTCTACCAGACTCACTGAGCAACCTTCTCAAAGATCAGCCGTGGTGACAAATCTAAAATGCAATGAAAAACTGTTGGCTGATTTGGCATGACTGTCATCATGAGTGTTGCAAATTGTGGATCATGCTGTTGGCGTGCGACGTGCGTGATGGGACTTCTCCCCGGGCGATGCTACTTAACCCAACTGCTCGTAGAGTCGATGGCTTTATAACATTATATAACTACCATGAGAATCCACAACCTGCTTTTTTTCCAGGTTTTCCAAAAAAGGACAGTTTTTTTCCTTAAAAGACAGGTTTTTGGAAAATTGACTGTTTGATATCATGGGTGCTATGCTTGGCCACCATGGGAGTCCCATCATGGCTCCAAGGTGCTGCAGCCATTGCCTGCGAGCGAGCTGCGCAGTGGCAAACTGCTGCTGCCTTCCTGTCCCTGCAGCGGCCGGACGTGGCTACTCGGATCGGCCAGAAATCGGTGCAGCACGTTCCTCCAATGTCAGACTGCCGTTGTTGCATGCCCGCGACTGTTCAGAAGATTAGCACAAAAAACTAATGATGAGATATGATGAAATATGATGAAATCAATTATGCTTGGCCGAACAGAGCATTTCTTGAATCTCCCTGAGTCACCTAGCTGCAGGGTGTGTGCCAATGTGATAGGTGGCTTTGCTGGGCACCTGACCGTCAGCCCCATGTTGCCATCCCTCAGGTTCTATGCAACGCAGTGATCAGTGCGCTGCAGACACCCGGCGTGGCGAAGTGGGATCGCTTGTTGTGAGTCTAAGTCGTGGTCCATCCCATGTCACCTGTGATGTCCCCACATGTTCCAACGCATTGGGATGCCAGAGGTGCGCTATGCCAATGGAAATTTCATGAAGGGAGTGCCCGTTAAGTGGAAAAACCTGGGACAAGGAGTGATACAACATGGATCAATACGGCACATGGGACATCTTTGGACTCGACGATCTTGAAAAATAACTTACACAACTTAAGGTTCCTCAAAGAGCACAGTGCTTCGCCATCTCACGCCGATGCTGGGGCGTTGGCCCAGCTGCAGCCAGGAAGGGCACCTGTTGGCAGAAGTCCTTGGAGATTCTGCGGCAAATGCAGGAGACTTCCAATTGGCCAAAACCGGACCTGGCCTCGTGGCTACGGCGATGGGTGACCAGCCATTGAGGCCATTGAGATGTGAACAGCTGGGGTAGAGGCCACTGCCCCATAGCCATATGAGATTGTTTGACTCATTGAGAGAGTGCCAGGGCTGCTGGCAGGGATTGATATGTTCAAAGATGACCTTCAAAAGACATCCAGACGCATGCCTGCAGCAGGTAGAAGCAGTTGTGGGATGGAAGATGGGAGGGAACAGTAGATCACTCAGAAGGTCTACCCTGGGTAAATGGCAGCGTTTGCTTTGCTGAGGTTTCGTTTACCTCTTCCATGGCTGCTTGTGAAAAGGCCGGGTAGGTCAGATGGCATACGCAGACTCTGTAAATGTGAGCCTGCCCTGTTGGTTGCTGGCTTTGGTGTGTGTGTGTGTGTATGTTTGAGTGTGGCTTAACTCTTGGAATTTGTAATGAAAGCAAAAGCCTCCCGCTGTGCGAGGCCAGTGAGTGGCAGAAGACCCTGATATTGCTGCGGTCACTGAAGGCTACCAAGGCCAAGATTTCTTGGAATCAGCGTCAGCATCTAGAATGATCTACATACTATAATTATAATTTATTATATAGACTTGAAGTTTAGATACCAAAGTAGTAGTACAGCTTAATTGGTGTAGTTTATTGGCAAGGTAATGAACCCCTATCATTATTCCCTTGCACCCGATGACAGTTGACACTGCTATAAGCATACCAGGTTTGCGTGGCTGTTCTTCACTGAAGCTTCTCGATCAACCTTGGATCAACCATGTATCAGTACTGATCCAATAAGCTTGTTGACCTTGTTGCTGATGTAGAGCGGGCTTTGGGCTTTGAGTGAATTTCTGGTGATTTGAGTTGGACACATCTGCCCATGGTGTGCCACATGGGCCTGCCGCTGCTTGGGAGGCACATGGCGCCTCGCTTGTAGCCTTCAACGTGTGCCTCAGTGCTTGCGAACAAAGTGGTGAAGTTGATCAAGTTATGAGGTGCCACTGGGACCCGTATAGATGGATTTTCCCACCCTCAAGGTAGTTGAAACATGACCCACGCACACGCACGTGCATGTGCGTGCATGATTCCAGTATACTCCAGTCATTTCACAGAAACATGTAATCCGAGGCAATCCATGTCATCTTTA
>VSDK01002218.1:266312-271312 GCA_009767595.1 Symbiodinium kawagutii | reverse complement strand
CTCACGCAACAATGGTAGAAGCACCCCGAACCGTTGCCGAGGGCACCAAGCGAGTGAAGAAAGGTTTGCCCGCCATGCTGAAGGGAGGTGTCATTATGGATGTGATGAACAAGGAGCAGGCAAAGATTGCAGAGGAAGCTGGAGCTTGTGCTGTCATGGCTCTTGAACGCATCCCAGCAGACATCCGCCAGAGCAAGGGTGTTGCCCGAATGTCTGATCCCAAGATGATCAAGGAGATTGTGAACTCTGTCTCCATTCCTGTCATGGCGAAATGTCGCATTGGACACTTCGTGGAATCTCAAGTCCTGCAGCAGATTGGCGTGGATTGCATTGATGAGAGTGAGGTGCTGACTGTAGCTGATGTGGGCAACCACGTGAACAAGACCAAGTTCAAGGTCCCTTTCGTGTGCGGATGCCGCAACCTGGGTGAGGCCTTGCGTCGCATTGCCGAAGGTGCTAGCATGATCCGCACGAAAGGTGAGGCTGGAACAGGAGATGTGGTGGAGGCCGTCCGGCATATTCGCACCCTGCACAAGGAAATCCGAATGGTACAGATGATGGATGATGATGAACTCTTCACTTATGCGAAGGAGATTGGAGCTCCGATTGATCTTTTGCAGCAGGTCAAGAAGAATGGAAAGCTTCCTGTAGTGAACTTTGCTGCTGGCGGTGTAGCCACCCCTGCAGATGCTGCCTTGTGTATGCAGCTGGGCGTGGATGGCGTTTTCGTTGGCAGTGGCATCTTCAAGTCTGAGGACCCAGCCAAGCGAGCACGTGCCATCGTCAAGGCGGTGACTCACTACAAAGATCCTCAGGTCATTGCTGAGGTCTCCGAGGACTTGGGCGAGGCCATGACCGGCATCAATTGCGACGGCCTTGCAACTCGATTTGCTGACCGAGAAGGCGGAAACATGCCGGCAGCCAAGAAGGCAAAGCTGACCGAGTCCTATGCTGACCACAAGGGCCTTGCAGGGACAGCATTCTAAGCTGACTCTTCGACCCTGGCAGCGCCACAGATTTTGGTTTCACAGCACAGTGATGTCGGTGATCCATGGAGTGATCCAGGGTCTCTGGAGGAGATTTCTGGAGGAAATTCCCTTGTGTATCCAGAGCCACAGCTGCTTCTGAATTGACGCTGCTTATCGTGAGTCAGCACTGAAGCGGCACCAGTGTTTTCTTGATTTTTCTCCCCGGATCATGCGTCAACTGGTCTAGAGGGGACAGAACAAAGATCACGTGTGGACCACTGACGCTCGGAAAAAGTGCTGGAAGTATTGCTTTTTGCTTTGTCGTGGAGTGGCGGATGATCTCGAGCACAAAAAGCATGCACTTGGATGATTTGTTTTTCATGAATCTTGATGATTTACAGACCTATACGGCGGTATATGACCTGATTATATTAACAATACGATCTCTATATATATTTATATTTAGATCGATATATATATATATATATATTTATTTATTTAAATATTTATATATTTACATAAATCAATGTTACAAAAATCAATGATAATCTATGACCTTCATGACCAGTAAATTAATAGATACTGTATATCAATGGTCCATTGTTTCATCGAATCGCCTGCTTGGCCATCGAGGCTGCATTTTCCAGGTGGCAAGGAGGATGACATCACAGTAGTGGCGGCCACTTGGTGAAAGGAGTGGGTGGCATGGCCATCACTTTGTTATCTGAGTTTGTCAGTTTGAGGTAGCATTACTGCTCCACAAGTTTTAGTGTGCTTTAAAACGTTTGAGGCAGCTTTGATGCAGCTTTACAAAGTACTGTAAAAACTTGGGAATTTGGGGTACTTGATTTATATGCAGTAATTTTTATCATGTTTTATCCGAAAAGAAACGAAGAGAGAGGCAGAGAATACTGAATCTGCCTATTCAGGGGGCACCAATCGCCACGAGTAGACAAACCGGTTGGGCTTCCAAACGTGGGCATGTCTATCAACTGTGGTGCAGCCACACCTTTTGGAAACCAAACATCAAAAGTGAACTTGCTTGATACACTTCTATCATATATTACCATGTAGTTCATATGATTTTATATGAGGGTAAATGTTCATACATGTTCCTTTCCAATTTGGTTTTGCATGCGCCATATATCCTAATATGATGGTTCTTACCTCTTACCTTTTGCAGTCTCAGCCATTCCCTCCCCACTCTGAAAAGCTTTGGTACTGCCAGGCATGGATAGCCAATGAAGCCCGTGAAGGCTGGGGGACGGTTCAGCCCTTGGGTGATGCTTAACGATAGTTGATGATTTGATTGCTGATAGTCTGTAAGTCGGTGTATGATGCGTGGTAGCTGTGGAAAGCTTATCTCGAAACAAATCCGAGAGAACAAATCGGGCTTATGATGAAGAATAAATGCGGAATAGTGGCTCGTGATCTCAGTAGACAAGCCTGGATGGCAAATCTGGAGGGCCCTGCCCTCCATTTTTGTCACCCAGAAGCTGTGGCGGTGGGAAGATGTTCATCACCCAGGGGTTCCATGGTGCCTTTCGGTTTCACCTGCTGGTTGACCTATAATATATCTATTTCCATTTTCTAGGAAAATACACCAGCGACCTGGAGCAGATGCGTATGACATGGCTATCGTTTGTTGGGGGCGCCCGTATGTTTCAAGAGTGTCATGAATATGATGCTGTAAACGACATGCTGCCACATATGTTTAGTATAATTCATATATATTTTGATTTCAAATATGTTGAAATATATATATATATATATATTTATTTATATTTATATTTATATATTTATGTATTTACATGTGTATATACAAATATGTTCCTGAATTAATATATTATACGTATTATATGTTGGAATCTTTGTTTGTTGCTTGGATTTTCTTGGAGCATGTTGAACCAGGGCCAAACACCCCGCCGCAGGGCACACAGATGAGTTGATGGATGTGACGATGGGAACTCTCGAACAGGCGAGTGCGAGAAAGACCTGTGTCCTTTCTTAGAGCCGGGGTCGACCAGAGGGACGCACAAATCAACACACACCTAAGCCAACGCATGCATGCCTACATTTTCTGACATTGTTGCAACACTGAGATGGCTGGCAAGTTGCGTTTTGGCTACAGTAAAGATCCAATAGTTTTTTTGCAGTTTTTTCCACTGGCTGTTGGTGGTTAGTTGGTCCCCTTTGAGCGACCCTGACACCGTGCGCTTAAAGTGCATCAGCCGTTTTCCTGTCTCCGAAGTTCAAGGTTCTCAGTTAGCCCGTTTGAAGGCTGCTGGGTCCTTTTTAATCTTCCGAGTCTTGTTAGAACGAAACTCAGGACTACATTGACATGGGTCTGGATTTGATGGCGCTGGAAAAAAATGACATGGAAGGAAACTGGTGAATTTTGACAACAGCGTGCCCCATTGCTGCAGAAACTGGTCGGCCGTTCGCCTTCGACCAGTTAACTCGGAAGCCACGTACGGAGTTCAAGGAATTGCTGCAGTTCGGCAGTGTGTACGGCTACAGCTCTCACAGGAGTTGCACAAGCAACTCATTTTTCAACTTCGACCACAGGCGACATGGGCATCTCGTTGTCTCTTTCTATCTTAAGAATATGTTTTTTTAATATTCTATAGATGATTCACTAGATGATCCTAGATCATTTGATTAACGGATGACTCTTTATACGATAAGCAGCATACTAGTCGCAACTGCATCAGTCATGCAGCGATTTTGGGCCAGTTGCAGCGGTCATGAGTTCCATCGCAACCTGCGGCATAGTGCGGAAACCGCCACGGGGAAGAGCCGCAACTCCCCCCTGGAGCATCCTTCCAGCGGATTTGGAGAAGACGGCGTCCGTTGACCAGTTCCATTGAAGCAGAAGCAATGACAATCAAAATCTTTGTTTCATTTAATTTGAGTAAGATTTTGAGTAAGAATTTCTTAGTAAATATCCTGCTTGAATTATCTTTAGTTTTTTGATTTAGCACTTACTCACTCAGAGTAGTATTATATACAGTGCATGTTTCTTAAATGTTTGGTGTTTGGTCTAGGTGCACTGCTATACTTCAATCTGTGGCTTCCATCCCAACCATTCGTAATTTCGGGGGTGCCATCCGCTTGGAGTACATGGTGGCTGTGACATGCTGTGACAACTTGGTACAACTGAATGATTGAGATATTGTGTATATATGAATAGTTGCGTATTTTTATATATATATATATACATATAGCTTCTTTGTATACCTGTACGTGTATTTTTTTAAATAGAGAGCGATATATCGATGGATGGATGGATGGATGGATGGATGGATGGATGGATGGATGGATGGATGGATGGATGGATGGATGGATGGATGGATGGATGGATGGATGGATGTGTAAAGTTTCACTGTTCTTTGTATGTTCTTTGTATCCCTGATTGTCATTCAATTGTCCCTGCACGCACTTGTGACTCTGTTCTTTTTTTGTCCTTGAGCCAAAGCCATTGCTGAGGCTTTGTGATTGTACTGTGCTATTGTACAACTCGGCCATGTACACTATAGGACATTGTATCTTAACACCGTCCCTCGGTTTGGTTCCTTTGTGAACCACACCGTTAAAACTGTAGGCTAACAACATTGTTGATCATCCATTGGCATCCCATCTTTGTCTTCAATCATTGTTCAACTATTTACATTCACTTGTATATGTTGGGCTTTGTCTCCTGTACAGTGCGTTGGTCATTGTGACCAAAAGAAAGGCTCAGCAAGATCCACATTGTCACCTCGTTGTCAGCTCGTGGTGCAGTATTGTTTGGTGTCGTGAGCTTCACTGTCGGTGCATTGTGGACCATCTTGAATGCCATTGTCGAAGCATTCAATTGCGTCCAGCTGCATTGCTTGGAGGCAGTGTGGGCGCTCCCTCCATTGTTGCATCATCTTCATTGGCCGGGCTTGTGTGGTCTTGTGATGACCTCACTTCTTCCATCTGCTCCACATTGTAGCCACCTTGTGGATTCAAGGTGATTTCCAGCCTCAGCCTCTTGTTTGGATTTCC
>VSDK01002218.1:226729-260399 GCA_009767595.1 Symbiodinium kawagutii | reverse complement strand
TTGTGCTGCTGCTGTTGCTCTTGCGAAGCTCGTTGTTGTGCGGTAGTACTCGATGATTGTTTGCTTGACTTGTGCGTACGTTGGATTGGTGCCTGATTGTAGCTGTAGGTGTTGTTGTAGTGCTCCTGTTGTCTCATTGAGTAGAATTGCTGTCTTGACTGCTCCTGGTAGTTGTTGATTGTTGTCTCGCTCGTAGCGGGAGACATCGTACTCCCATGCTGCGAAGCTCTCCTCGAAATTGTTTGGGTCGAGTGTTGGTTTGAGGACCTTTGTCAAGAATCCTATTGATCTTGGTCCTGTGGGAATTGCAAATCGTAGTGTGAGTTGTCTGTAGATTTCAAAGCCGATTGTTCGTTGGAATTGTCTGACCACTGTTGCTGCTGGGCCAGTTGTGACGCTCACCAGAATGTATTTCAGGTCATTGCTCAACCTGATGTGCTTTTCTCCTTCTTCTATTTGTTGCGCAGTGTTGTGCTGTAGCTTTGAGCTCCCCCGGTATTGTCGTTACCAGGTTCCTCGCTCCGCTACCATGTAAAGTTTCACTGTTCTTTGTATGTTCTTTGTATCCCTGATTGTCACTCAATTGTCCCTGCACGCACTTGTGACTCTGTTTTTTTTGTCCTTGAGCCAAAGCCATTGTTGAGGCTTTGTGATTGCACTGTGCTATTGTACAACTCGGCCATGTACACTATAGGACATTGTATCTTAACAGGATGGATGGATGGATGGATGGAGGGACGGACGGACGGACGGACGGACGGACGGACGGAGGGAGGGATGGAGGGATGGAGGGATGGAGGCATGGATTCATGGGTTCATGGGTTCATGGATTCATGGATTCATGGATTCCTGGATGCCTGGATGCCTGGATGCCTGGATGCCTGGATGCCTGGATGCCTGGATTCATGGATTCATGGATGCATGGATGCATGGATGCATGGATGCATGGATTCATGGATGCATGGATGCATGGATGCAAGGATGCAAGGATAGAAGGATAGAAGGATAGAAGGATAGAAGGATAGAAGGATAGATGGAGAGGAGATACATACAGAGATAGTAGGGTTTGTGAGGCAAGGGCAGGTCTCTTGCGCAGGGCCCGCCCTTCAAGCCAAGCAACGTTCGAAACATGCTTTTTGCCACAAAAGCCTAGGGCAAAACACTTGCCAGCGTAATACTTGTATGATGTTTGTATGTGATTTGCATTTGTTTAACAATAATTATCGTATATACGAATGTTTATATTTATTTTGAAAGATCAAGCCGTGACACTGACAAATCGCAAGAAGGACTCCGAACACAGTGCATGAATTTAAGCGCCCGATGTGTTGCAGAGCGCATTTTACAGTCTGGCAGCCACTTGAAGCCGGCCGACCCAATGGGTTGGATCAGGACCTGCTTTCAGAACACTGTTTCGAGAAGATCCATTGCTTGATTTTCAGTTTGTTCCAATTTTTGTGACCAAACTGCTTCACCTGAAAAAAAGTGGCATGCAGGCATTGCAGACGCCGCCCAGCGACAGAATGGGGCGGGTCATGGTTTTTGCAGCCGCCGACCATCGGCGCCGGGCAATCCCAAGCACGCCACAAAGGCGACCAGCCCACAAAGGGCCCAGAGAGAGACAGTCTGCCAGGCACTCCGCCATATTTGGGATGGATTTCCATCCAAGATATCTAACTTCGTATAATCACCCAGGTTTTTTTGTTTTCTTTTCCAGGAAGTTCCTTTTGGGTGTCACTTCCTTAAAGGGTCAATTTTGAGATGTTTACGTGGAGGACTGGCACTCCTGCATTAGTGTGCCTTAGGCCAGTCTGGGCCTGGATTAAACCCGTTACCGTTACCGCATCGAAAAACAAAAATTGCCGGAGCTGTCCAAAGATGAACGTACACGGCAGGTTGCCAAAATAGACTTGACATTACAACCTCCTGTTTTTACAGTAAGGTTTCTCATGTTCTAATCCAGTGCATGTGAGCTACGTTCCGAACGTCTTTGCATGTTGTGGACTGGACCTTAAGAAATTCTCCTACTCTCCATTTGCTGTTGCGCCAGCCTTCCTCCAATGTCGATGCCTGTAAGGTTTGGACCAGTCATTGGATTCTGATGCAGACTGGTGTAAGCCATCAGTCAGTGCCAATGCGCCATCAGAGGCGAGCGGCGAGCGAGTTGTGCTGGTTGCAAGAATTCCCATTGCCATTTTAAACTACATTGCTATAGTGAAAACATGATTTTCATCACAGCTACTCAGTTGAGAATGCCTCGGCCAGACTGAGGGCAAGCGGTAGTAGATCTCCCCCTTCAAGGCTTTTGTGCATACCGCAGCCGTCAAATGTGCAGGCGGTGTGCGGCCTCATACGCCAGGGGCTGAAGTGGAAGGGTCGTTGCTTTGGCAACTTGTGATGTCCCATGTGGCGCTACCCATGAGATGAGTCCCATATGAGTCCCCATTTTGTTGTTCCAAGCTGGGGCGTCATGAATCTTGATATTCTTAATCGGCGGTTCCGTTGAGGTGCAGAATGGCTGGAGCCTCAGAAACGTCGTGCCTTCCACCTTTGCACCTGGATGCCCAGAGTTCCCAGCGTACTGGAGCGCTGTTGCCGTAGTTTCCTCTGATTGGACATGCATGGGTTTCGACAGATCTCTCAATTGTGTTCCAGATGTTCCTTCTGTCCCCACTGCCTTAGGCTGGAAAATCGCTACAGCGGCCTTTTCCAGAAGGATGGGTGGAGATGGGCAGGAAACTTCACAGTGTTGCAGTTGATGGGTGGTCCTGCAGACCATGGCATGGTAGACCAGCTTCACTTATCCCCTTTTTACCCTGTATACTGGTGCGACATGATGTGGTAGCATATGCTCATGAAGTCTTTGCAACATTTCATTCATAGCCATTCTAAAGAAAATCCGGTCAAAACAATGGGTGATCTCAGATATTCCAATTAGTGGGTTCCGGTTGGTTGGTTTGGACCAGATTATTTCCGAGAGTTGTGGCCTCAAAGCAGTGAGACACTACCGTCTATTGGAGACAATAGTTGCGTTTTGTCGTATCTCCATGTTCATGCTTCTTCGTATCCTTGTCGGTCCTTCTGAGACCTGGAAGGATCATGGTTCTTTCAAGATCTTTCAAGATGGTGTTTGATCTTGCATCATGACCTGGATTGATGTCGCAGTTCATCACAGTTCTGTGCATCACAGTGCGGTGGTTGGATGTCTTTGGAACAAGTCCTGATCCAAATGGCACGAGGAGAACGTACCTTTCACATGTAAACGCTTGGTCAAGACGTGCCATGCGCATGCAAATGGCCTTCCTGCCAGCTCCGTGCACAGCGCATTTTTTGTGCTGGGAACATGTGATGCATCAGCATGTAAAACAGGATTGCTGCAGTGCCAGGCAGTGCCATTGTTTTGTAGTGAATTCAGAGAATCTGACGTGTGATACTCGATTCATTTCCATTGCAAGTCAGGTGGTTCGATTGTAGGTTCACGCCCCATCACGGGGTATGTCCTGAGATGGCAAAAACAAGCCTATTTTGCAGCAAGGAAAGCAAGGCTTAGACACACACGTAATCATGTTATCCCTGGTTCAAATCTGTATGGCATGTGATTTGTAATTCATATTTGTTCAGATGGATTGCGGCTTTTTAAATAGATATATGTATTTAATATGCTTAATTGTTCATTTCAGTAAACATTTGTGTGTTTCAACATTTTTGAGCATGATATGTATGTATCAGTGAATTATGTACCAGCATACGCCGACCACAAAACCCCTGGATGTTGTCCCGGATCCAGGCGATGCAAATCGCAGTGAGCTATCCAGCCCCGAAAGGAAATCATCGTGGCCTTCTTAGTCATGACTAATAACCAATAAGGCTTGTTTATTATTGATGTAATACCTTTATTAGCAGTTTATTAGTCACCTCAAGGAAATCATCATGCTAATAAACTGCTTTGTGATGCCTTGTGTGTTTTTAGCCGCTCTTTAATTATGCAATTGCTATAATATCTAATTGTCAATTCCTTTGCACTATTTCTCACATTGTATCACATCATACAGTGATGAAATAGTTTATACTTTTCTATCTATTTAATACTTATATTTGTATGTATATGTATTTCTGAATTTATTCACATTTGTTTTTTGAATATACATTTGCCCATGAAACACACTACAATCCTATGACCTCACCATCCATTGCTGCAACCGTTGTCATGTTACCATTGAGCATTCACCGTTGTGTCGCCCCCTGGCCTCAGGCTGACTATGGCTTGGCGCGCTTCTCCGTGATGCGACCCTATAGGCACTGAACGATGCGGATGTTCTAAGAAAGTTTGGTATGTACAATGATTTCTATTGATTTTGGGATTTATCTTTTTAATAAATATTATAGTATAATTTAGTTCAATATAGCATAGTGTCATAATGATATGTATCTAAAGATATACGTATTTGTATATATGTGTATGAATTTGTATGGGTATAGCTTGGATGAAAAAAACAAATAACGTTTCATGCAATTTGATGATCTATGACCTATATGACGCCAATATGTCCTTTATGTAAATTAATACCTTGGCTCTCAATTACCCCAGTTGTTTGGGATTCATGCCGATTAATGCCTACATTTTTGGACTTGGACCCTTTCTCATGGGGTAATTGAGGGTCAGGGTACAATCATTTGTGCTGAACTCTTCCGAGATGGCAATTTAAAACACTTATTTGTATGTTTGTGGTTTAAAAAACAGCACATTTATGACTCCTGACTGGGACATTGAGAAAGGCCCGTATGTGTTCCATTGTTGGTTTGATGTTTTTACATCACCCCGGTGCGCCCTATGTTTAACTTGGGTCATGTGACAACACTAGAGTCATGACCGAGTTGCCATGTTATGCGACCTGGATTAACAGTGAAAAGTATGGACCTGCGGAAACAGTCTACCAGCAAAAAAAACTATGGGGGTGATTGAGACGGCTTTGCATTGTGATCATTTGAGGTACCAGCTTTTAATAGCTACATGGATTGTATGAGATGCTGGACTTGAGATAGATTGAGTGTAAGTGTACCTAACCGGCTTTAATATCAGCTCCTGTTGTGGCAGCTGGTCCAACCGCGTTCCCGCTACAGGTCAGATTCATGGCATTTGGCGTCCGCGTTGTTTGGCGAGTAGCGAGCTCAAGGGTGGGGCAACAGCAGATGGGCATCAGCCACTACCCATGGCACCAACTACCGTATAATGGGAATGTTGTAATATGCTGTAATTCACATGCTTTAAACAAATTTTGAGATTGGTGAGATCATGTTATCCAGCAAGACACGGCATCCAAAACCTTGTGCCCAGGAGCCTGGAACATGGCCAATGTGCCCCTGCCATTGCGTTCGGACACTTAGAGAATGCCTTGGTGCGGATCCATGGCTTTCTGAAGGCTGCTGTGCACCCAAAACCTTCAGTCAAAAGTCAAAACCAGCAGTTGCTTTTCTGATGTGAGGGTTCCTCAAAATAGGGGACCCCCCAAATCATCCATTAATAGGCATTTATAGTCATGAACCAAGCAGTTTTTGGGCCCCCTATGACTTGAGAAACCACCATGTGGAAGGGCAGGTCTGGGGCTTCAGAAGAATCAGCAAACGATAAAGCGAAAGGAGCCACAAGGCAGGTCGGGCCGCTCCGCCGCTTTCAGGTTGAAATTCTTCCGCGGTGGCCAGGCTGCGGCACGGTGTCAGGCATTCCAAGTACCAGCCTACATGGTGCTGTGTAGCATCCATTTCAAATCATGTAACTAAAAACAATCATGCAACTCGGGATTCAAACGGCATGTTTATATACTTGTGTTGTTTCTCAGTTTCAGTGTGTATATATAAAATTTTTTGCATGTATAGACAAGAAAACATGTATACTTTCATTTGTAAATATTGCACATGTGATAGGAACCCTTGCACATCCCGGCAGAAAAATACGAAGGGTTCATCACGTAGCACACCCACACGCATACCCATAATTCTGCATTACGCTTCAATGCTTCTAGATTTTGCCTATATATAAATTCAGTAGGTTCACCAAATATGTGATGTGCACGTAGAAAATTGCAGCAGGACATGATGCTTGTCCCAAGGAACGTTCGATTTGCGTCCACGTGCACTTAGATCTTGTTAGGGAGCATGAAGCTTGTCCCAATTTCGAAGCTAGTCTGAACCAGTGCCCACATGGTAGTGGTATACTAGCTTCAAAGTTTTATCCATGGTAGGCTCCCAGTGGAAACCTGCTGCTGAGCAGGCTCCCAGTGGGAACCTGCTGCTGGTCGGGCAGCCCTCCATCGAAAAGGCACCAGCAGTGATAGGGATTTGCATCAGCTTCACACATGCACATGGCATAGCATCAACTCGCCTAAGTACACTCCTTACGGGCAAACGTATAAATTTTCACTATGAACTCTACAAACTACGTGAAGACTGCAAATTCTGTGGCATCTATGCAGCCTATGGGCAGCAGTCATTTTGGCGGCTCAAGCCCCTTGGCGGAACCGCCCATGGCTTCCAAAGATGGATCTCAGGGCTACCATGTTCATCGCAAGGCAGCCGGTGAGCTCACAGGCGCAAAGCCGCCTCAGGGCGTTGAGGGTGCGACCATGGCCTTGACGAGCCCCCATGATTTGAAGGTCGCCTTTGAAATGCTGGACGTGAACAAAGAAGGTGTCTTGAGAAACTGGGTGACATTGATCATCTGTTGTTTTTTTTTGCTGTTGATTTTGTTGTGCTTTTAGGGATTCAATGGATTTGCCATGTATCCACTACAAGTTTTAGCGGATCAACAGCTGCCCAGGAAAGAAGCAAGCACGTGACTTCCTGAGATGTGCGGGCTGGTGCTTGCCTGATGACGAGCTTGACGCCATGCTGGTCGGAAGCTCAGGTACCACCAAACCTGGAGCTCCAACTGAGCGCACCAAGTGGAATCAGAAGATGCTGATGGACGTGCTGGAGGAGAACAAGGTGAGGGATGCCATGATGTGACAGTGATGTGATATGTGTTTGTTGAGGGGGGGAAGTTTGGGAATGTTGGAAGCAGTGGTAAAATAGAGCAAAGTCATGATTACAGCTTCAGTGAAGGTATATCGCTATATAGGTCTGACAGAATAGTCACCATAGAAATAGCATTTGATCCACCGTGAAGTGTCAGTAATATATTTTATGATTTCATGATCTCCTGTGATAAGGTTGAGATGGCACAACCGTGCAAGGATCGAGAGAACGCCAGCGTGGCCTCAGTCCAGCAAGCGTTGCGGAGGTTGTCCAGCAACCGAGCAAAGATCAGCCGTGAACGCATCGTGGAATTCATCTCGCAAGACCACGACCTTTCCGAAGCGGACGTTGATCAGGTGCTTGGTGCGATCGGACTGGGTGGCACCAAGCTGCTGGATTGTGACCAGCTGGCAGTGAAACTCTTGGATCGCGTGTGCAATCCTCCATCCGTCTTGGAGATGCACGAACTGAAATCCTGATGGCAAGAGCCCCCAGGTGCATTCAATGTGTACAAGTGCAGCGGTGG
The DNA here is from genome assembly GCA_009767595.1 of Symbiodinium kawagutii. Lineage (NCBI taxonomy): Eukaryota > Dinophyceae > Suessiales > Symbiodiniaceae > Symbiodinium > Symbiodinium kawagutii. Next base: position 252,862 of record VSDK01002218.1, on the reverse strand, counting down.
ATGTCCAGCCACCATATCTGGGTAGTTTACTTCCGCTCACCCGTGCGCAAAAGCGCCTCACTTCAGTGTATGCAATTCAGTGACCAAGAATGCAAAGGTCAAAGATGGTCAAAGCGTACTGCTGTGCACAATCCAGAGCTGGAAAAAGAGGCAACATGAGTTCACTACATTCCACTGCGCACTTTTTGAGTGAGAAAAGAAGTTTGATGCCCAAGCCCTCTCTCGGGGGTTTTCTTGCCCAGTGACCAGTAAACAGGTAGAAGACCCACCACTGCCGCTTGAGCAGTGCGGCAAATTTCAGGACGGTGGTTTTGGGCAGTGCCTTTGCAGCCAAAGTGCGCAGGCACAGGGTGGTGTCAGGAGGTGCGATGGAGACCACGATTGGGATCCCTAGGGCAAATTGATGCAAATCTAATCCCCTGGTTGTGTAGGATTGCTTCAAAGGGCATTTTTGTGATCAATGTTTGATTTTTTGGGGGAGCCATGACCAGTTAGTACCAGTTGGACTGCAGTTTGGCCCACCTGCGATGGCGCAGTAGTAATTGTTGGGATGTTTGAGGTCAACGTTTTGCGCACGACATGATGCTTCTACGAATCAGGACGTTTTCCCATAACCAATCAAAGCCATCTATACAAAATTATATCAAATTTTCTTGACCATTCTTGACCTACTAGTTCATTGAAATTTGACCTCCTGCACGCAATAGCACATGCATGTTTCCGAAAACAGATTTGTTTGAGCGTACATTATGTTTTTTGAAGGTGCTAATTTGTCCAGTTGCCCTATATATATATATATATGTGATTTGTCTAGAGTATTGAGAACCATTCATTTCAGACATGTACAGTGTGTAAAGTGTTTCGTTTGTAGACGGTCCAGAATATTGCAAGTGGTTTTGCCTGAGATTTCTCTTCCAGCAATTCCCAGACTGAAACCCACATTGTATATTTTTGGCCACTTAGTTTCCTATTGACCCCTGTAATTCAAGCGTACGGCCTGGCCCCCAACGAACTAAGTTCCGACTGCTTGCCACTGGGGCAAACCCATTGCGACGCCCCGGCAAAAAAACAAATGTAGTAGATCGTTTTTGAATATATAAATTTGTGTTTGTGTGTGTCCATTTGCTTATCTAATATTTTCGTTCACGACTCATCTGTCCTGAGTTATCAATGAGCTATCTATCTATCTAGCTACCTGCCATTATCATCCATTATCACTATCTATTTATTTTTCCACCGATCACCGATCTATCAATCTATCATTCTATCATATCATGCTGAGATCTTTGTTTCTGTGTATCAGTCATTGTTTTTGCATTTTTTGAATATATTATCATTTATTTAAGGTTACTGTTTATTTTTTACCTTTCAATGTATGTGTGTATTGAACACTCATTGTTTCATTGGGTCTAACTCTATTTGTGTTCGATTTATGGGCACATGTTTGTGTATCTATCTATGTCATTCTATATGAATGTTTCTACAGCAATGTTTATCTAACCATGACATGTCTAATTATTTTTCAAAATCTACTCATATCAGAGTCATATCTGCCAACCGTTACTCTACATATCCATGCATCCATCAACCTATTTACTTATTGGCGTATCTGGCATTTCTTTTGACAAGCCCCCAAAGCATTGAGAATTGCAATGTTCAACTGGCATGAAAAACGCCCACAAAACATGCCTCAAACCTGTGAGATGTTTCCATACCCTGAAACGCATGCCAGGACAAAGATGCAGAGAGGGGTCAATCAGTTGAGAAAATAGAATTTATGCCTCCATCAATCTATCTCTCCGTCTCTGGGTTTGTGTCTGTGCGTTGTGTTTTTGACCATGAAATATTCGTGTGGTGAATTCAGCAGCATGGGTACGACTAAAGTCGTTGTTCTATTTGATGTCAATTGCTGTGGATCATTCGGAGGGGTTGACTTTGGTTCAGGTCGGCTGTGATGGAGATGCTGTCGGTTGCCCTCAGTTATTCTTTTGACTTGTTGAGCTTGGCGTCAGCAACGTTTTCTACCGCAACGACGCAGTTGTGACAGGCAAAATGTCAAGGCAGATGTTGCAGAATTGAAAGTTCGCATGGTAAACACACTGTCCATTTTCGAGTCCCGAACCCCTCATCAGAATGACCGGCTGGTTCATAGTCTTTAGTTGATAGTCGTCGCCGAAATAGTCGGTGACAGTTGTTTATAAGAAGTCTCTAGCGGTGAATCAATAAAGACCCAGGATGACTCTGAAACGATGTACTAGTTGATGTTACTTACTCACAATACTGATTACAATTAATGATAACAATGAATAATCAGCAAGAAAATGAGAATGGTAGATCCATAATTACAAATAAACCCTACTATGTGGATGGCAAGTCGCTGGCTATTGAAGGTAAAACCGGTGGTGGCTTAAAGATACGGACCCACCATTGATCAGTAAGAGAATGATCATCATGGTGGACAATGAAAGCATGAGTCGATAATTTTGAAAGATCCGGGGGCCCCACGCTGTGACGGCGCCAAGAATCCTCTTCTCTCGCGACACTCTGCATGGCCCGTTGCTGAGCCACTGCCGTTGGAGAATCATCAGCTTGTAGTTGTTCGCATTAGCACCTAATCAACCCATTGCTTGTACTTAATTACCGTGGTTATTCCTATTAGCCAAGGAGTTCATCAATGTATTGCAGCAGTCGTTAAGCTGATACTTGTTCATAACTGGCTATATATCTTTTACATATATACATGTATTCAACATTGATGCTGAATGACCCTTAGTCATGGCAATGGTAGTTAATAGCATAGCTAATGATACTCAATGATGCTTTGTTATGGTTCATGGTGATGGTTAGTTGATTTGGGCTCTTTTGAATTCTGCTTCACTCGTCAAGTGAAGCTGACATGGCTTTGTTTTTGAGATGGTGTGCTCCTAAACTATCTCCAAGACTCACGAGGGGAGTCATTTTTTTGCGTGTGGTGGGCAGGTCATTAAATCGAACATCTTGCAGATCTAGTTGCCGTCCGGGAGTTGCTGCAGCATCACCGAATTGTTCCGAATGTGGCGGTCCAACATCACATGGGGTCTCAATGCTGGTGTGTTGGAACTCATGTGACCTGTCGGGTCCCCACAATCACCAGCTGCAAATGATGGGCAAAGCACAAGCGCGAGCTGTTGGTGAAACTATGTTGAACTCTTCCTCCTATTATGCAACCGGTAGTACTGGTCATACTGTGTAACGGGCCTACCTAGGAAAAAGAAACGGCCACAAAATTGTGGCAGAGAGTGGTTGAGTAGATGAATGCTTATCTCCTGGAGACGGCGATGGAGAGAGAGAGTGGTTGAGTAGAACTGTTCTTCCTTGAGGGTCTCGTTTGTCCCTCAATGCCAGATCAAACACTTGCAGCCTTTTTTTGGTCCGACGCACTGGCTTAGCATTTTGAAGCTGCAATTCCTTTTGCCGGCAATGTGTAGTTTGTCGTGGTCCTGGACGTGTTGCAGCCACAAGATTTCTTCTCATTGCTTTTCTCCTCAGCCTTCACCAGCACATTGAACTTAGATTGTGTCGACTGTAGACGGCAGATGTGAGAAACTTGCGTATGAAAAAGGATCAACGGGCAGGCGCACGCACTGTGCTCGTTGAACATCAAGCCATGTCGCAATCTCTGGGGCTTCGCCATGGCTGCAGAGTGCCCCGGAACGCAGCTGCCTCGCGTGATTGGATGGACGGTCCATTTGATCAAGGTGCGCTCGTGAGCTCATGGGGCAGCTTGCGGAGGGGCTGCGATGGAGAGAGGGGGTGAAGCATCTTCGATCATTAATGACCCTAGATTAGTTGATTAATATGGAGCATCTCCCTAAAGAACGGAGATGATTAACAAGTCAAGTCTTGAACCTGCAAAGATGTTCAAAGGATTAACACCTGGTCAACATTTGAAGAACGGATTTGGCAACAAAAAGATTCAGAAGTTAAGTCAGCCCGGCGACCTGGTGATTTACAAGATCATTGTTGACTAGCCATCCTTTAACCAGGGAAGCGGGGACAATCATAGCTGGTGTCCTGGCAGGACGCATCGAATCCTTTGGTTGCGGCTGATCTGCAGTGGCGGCAGGAGGTTGGCACACCTGAGCTAATCTGGGTGTTTCTCAAAATTGGGGACCCCCCAAATCATCAAATATGAATTCACCATTTATATATATATATATATATATAAATATATATATATATATACAATTATATACACTTTTTTCCAGGTCCCCCATTAGAAGAAACCCCGATTGAAACCAAACGCCCCAGTTGTCAGCCAACTGCAGTAACCATGATTGCCAGAAGCATTGGTTGAGAATTATATAGCCGGTTACCCAATCTAATTTGCATAATCCGGTCTTTTCTTGGGGAAGTCAACCAAATCAGCCTTTTCTGGTTTATTCTTCACTTGGCAAGCGGCTTCTAGTCAACAATGAGCCATTGAGCAAGCGTCTAATCCCTGTTGGGTCATGGTTGAACTTGGTTTAATTTGATTATTTGATTCATGTTGGCCGGTTAAAAAAATAGCCGTCAACGTAACATAAGCAAGGATCTCGGTCTCAGATATAGTGATGCAAACCAAGTGAACACTATTAATTTGTTTGAATGTTGGCTAATAGCAAGTAATCAAAAAGAAGACCACAGTAAGAGTGAAAAAAACAATGATGTTAGCCTACTGAAGGGTGCAAAGCTGCGAAGCTTGTCATGAACGTTGGGTGATTGCGGCTATGCCAACCTTGATCCTATCCAGTGCTACAGCTCTTTTTCGGAGCGCCCGGTGATGCCAGTGTACATCACAGCTGTTGATTGACGCGCTAAGTGGCTAACTCAGTGGCCACCATGGCTACCTCAAGGTGTTTCTCAGTGGCTGAGAAATATTGAAGCACATTCATGTCAATTACTTAATCGGATGAATCCAATCATACATGCAAACAAACCAAGAATTATATAAGCACATATGTTTAGTTTGCTACTCTCGACCCCGGACGAACTGGGATGGAGCCTTGCGACAGCAGTGGAGATGGAGACAGAGAGCTAGATATTTAAAAAATATATGTTTATGCATTGGCAAAAAAACATTTAAGCACAGCTGCACATATCCATGAATGATAATGAATGTGGTCTTGGATGGGTTTATTATCTCATCTCAGCATCTCAAGTCAAAAGGATCCCATCAAGTTCTGTCCCCAGTTGGACGGTGCCCAGGTGGATTTTTTGGATCTGAAAAATCCAAGTCATCTCTTGACGTCAGAAGGAGACCATTTCATCGTGGAGGGTCCTGAGGCGCAACCATGGCCATGGCAGCCGACGTATTTGCCAGGTATTGTCAACCGCTTACCGTCTGGTAAACTAACATGGCAATGGAAAATCCACCGTTTTGCTATGAACCCTAGGAAATCGTCCATTTATGATGGATGCGTGTGCAGAAGACAGAAAGGGACATGTGAAGCTGTGTCCTTCCCAAGTGCTGTAACTTACTGTCTCCTTGCGCTTGTGCTACAGGCCATCCGCTTGCTCTTGGCAAGCAAATTTGCAACTTTTCCGCATCGTTTGCCGCTGGGCATGGGACGGCTTGTCTACATCGGTACGATGAGCTGCAAGAGTGTCTCCTTTCGTCGGTATGTGCGTCACCGAGCTCTTGCTAGCATCGTCCTTGCCATTATTGGTTACAGTGAGGCGTTGATATTGGTGTATCCTGCGTAATGGTCAAGAATGGTTGACCGAAAACAATGTTAACAGTGGTTGGCAACGGTTGGTGATGGTTGATTGTGTCTGCACAACTTTCTAGCAATTGATGTCAACCTGGTTTAGAATGGTTGGCAAGGGACCAGCCAGTGATTCACAAATGTTTTTGTCATCCCTAATTATTGTCGGAAACTAGCGTTTCTACGTGAATGGCTGCGGATCAATACCTTGTACCTTGATGAGCATCCCCTGAATGACCAAACTAGTCCTTGCTGCGTTGTGAACATATGTGAACTTTTGTTGGTCGATATTAGCCCATCTTGACCCATTCCCATACAGAGGTTAGATGTTCTTTGACTAGTGGTCGATCATCAGATAGGGAGGATAAGAATGGTCAACCAACCATCATGATCAATTAGCCAGGAACCACGGTAGTTATGGTGCTCACTTGGCCATTTGGGTTCCAGGTGCCATGGATCACCATCATTAACTCCGTAATCTTGGTGAACTATAATTGATACAGTAGGCATCTATGATTGGTAGCCACTATAGGCACTACAATTGATAGCCATCTAATGCCATCTATAATTAACCACTCTAGTCAACCACTGCAATTGCAAACCTTTCTAATTAGCCGCTATCATTAGTCAACTACGCCCGCCGTAGCTAGCCACTATGATAGCCACTATAGTCAACCAGGTTGATCAACTTAACACCTATCATTTGCCAACTGCTAGACCCCAAGTGACCCTAGGTAACGGAGAAGATCTTGCTGAAGCCTTCGCTACTGGAGTCCTTGCGCCCAAACCTGGAAGGCCGGGCTTAAGCGACCAACGAGGGATGGCATGCATAGGAACCAACCAGTTGAGTATCAATATTGGTTAATCAGCCATGGCCTATATACCAACCAACAATATTCAATAGCCAACAATCTTAACCAACAATATGAACGAACTAGCTGAGTACCAATATTTCTCAACAATAGCTAAGATCTCGGGCATAGCTGAACTTCCATGAGAAGGCAATGGAGAGAGATGGCAAATTCACCAACCAGTTCAATTTGGTAATCCTCATTTCGCTCCGATATGGCAACCAGTTGTGTGGATATACGGATGGTCAAACCATCTTGGATAGATTCTTATTTGTAACCCAGCCAATAGTTGCATTAGACAACGTGTGTTAGTTTTACTCCTGCTCACTGTATCGAAGACTTCCGCTGGGAAGTTGCTTGCTGATGGCCACGAAGAAGTTGGTCAGGAAATGGTTGGCGGAAGTGGCTGGAATTTAAATGAGAACATCAAGATCCGTCGCACCAGCATCGATAAGCTTAGCCCAGGTCCAGGTGCTGACCAAGAAAGAGTGACTTGGCTGCTGAAGTTTTGGGCTCCAGAGATGTCTGGAGATCATTTTTGTACCCTTCCTCCATGCCATATGAAAGTAGCGCTTTGACGGATTCAAGCATGTTCCCATGTTTTTGACTTCGGAGGATTTTTGACAGTCCCTGATTTGCATTGGAGGCAGGTTCTTTGCTTCTTTGCGACTGAGCTGCAAGTATCACAGTATCCTCCTCGTATCCTTCTTAGACTTTGATCAAAGGAGCATGTTGGAACAATGATTGTAGAGGCTGATAGGAGTTGAACTGAACATGATTTAGATTGTGGAAATGCATCTTGCAAAAGTCAATTATGTGAGAAAGCAAACCGTTAGCATGCAAGTAGAATGCCGTCCATACACTACCCTGCTCAGGGAGTTCCAATGCAAGGTGGTTACGTTTGTGTTCACGTAGCGCTATTTCTCTTTCCAGTTGTGCCTAGTTCCTGCGTTGTGCGGAGCCTGTGCCTCGATGGTCCTGAGAAGATCGTTGGCCACGCTGGTATGGCTGCAGGTCCACATTTTGATCGCTGCAGAGCGTTCAGCTTGTGATGGTGACTGCGTTCAGCTCCAGGAAGCCGAAGTTGCTGGGATGCTTCAAACTGAAAAGCGAAAACCCATCAAACCCATCAACTTCTTGGAGAACACAGCGGCTGATACTTGCGAAGATCCTGAGTTTAGCGGGCAATTCGCCAGCAGTTGTGGCAACAATTCCCCAGCATCAACATGCACACTGACTCAGTTGGCTGAGGAGACGCTCGGTTGTTGGTCTCTTCCAGTGAATTGTGCAGCTGAAGGAATCAAAAGCATGGACCAGTACTACACCCATAAGTACGAGGGTGGGCATGTGGGCAGCACGCTCGTCGTCGATCCCATAGACTACGTTTGCATCACTGCAACCTGTGTGTGTAGTGCGCTTCCGACGGAGCAGGAAGAATTGGTGAAAAAGGACTTGCTCCTGACTCAATTCCGAGGCATGGAACGGGTCAAAGACAGATTTGTTTGCGTTTTTGTTTTTTTGTTCAGTAATTTGTTTCTCTTCACTGGTGAAGGCGCCCTTGTATTCAGAAAGTAGAGACGGACGCAGGTTGTTTACCCCTCTTGTTCCAGAGTGATGACCTGCTTGATGATCCTTTGAAAGCCGATAGTTTCTTAAAAACTGTTTTTCCTCCAGTACCCACCAAAGTGCATTTGCAGGACCTCGCACGTGGTAGTTGCAGAGACGTGCCTAGTCTAGATTTGTATTTTTCAATGGCGCATTTGACTCATCATCACTACCATCATTTTCGTCATCATCATCTTCGTCATCATCATCTTCGTCATCATCATCTTCGTCATCATCATCATCATCTTCGTCATCATCATCATCATCATCATCATCATCGTCATCGTCATCATCATCATCATCATCATCATCATCATGATCATCACCATCATGATCATCATCATCATCGTCATCATCATCATCATGATCATCATCATCATCATCATGATCATCACTATCATGATCATCATCATCATCATCATCATCATCATCATCGTCATCGTCATCATCATCATCATCATCATCATCATCATGATCATCACCATCATGATCATCATCATCATCGTCATCATCATCATCATGATCATCATCATCATCATCATGATCATCACTATCATGATCATCATCATCATCATCATCATCATCATCATCGTCATCGTCATCATCATCATCATCATCATCATCATCATCATCATCATCATATAGGCATTAACCCAGCTACACATCTGGAAATGCATGCAGCGGTAATCCAAAATGCAAATTTTATGTTGGGGGTTGGTTGCTCAGAAAAGTGTGTGACTCTAGGCATGTTGAAAAGGTGTTGCTAAGACACTTGTGTGGTACGAGACATGTTGCCATACAGCTGTTTTGAAACAAAGAATGTTTCAAATATTCTAACCATTTTATTTTGTTCGATTGAGGCCAGAAGAATATGGCCTGTTTGGACATTTAAGTGTTCTGAACATTTCTGAGTCTAACCATTCGTGCAAACGGACTGGAGTCAGTGCAATCAGAAGCAGAGGCTAGGCGAAAGCCGGAAGAGACGTGCAACTAGCACTATATAACCCTGGTTTAAGTGGTGCCAGCCTAGCAGCCTAGGGCGCCGGGCACAGGCCGCGGCTTATCTACGGACCTCCGGCCGTATCCTTCACAGGCGGTACATACGAACGAAGAATCACGTCATACGTTCAACGTCATGAACGTATAAACGCGTATAAAGGTAGCAACTGATAGCAACAATTTGATATATCTTTGCTCATTTGATAGTTTGGTAATTTGTCCGAGGGACTGATGCATAATTATGCGAGCGGATCACAATTATGCGCATCAAACAGATTTTAAAAAAATACCGGTAGACTCCCGGGAAACAGATAGATTGATAGTGACCAAATATCTACATCTACAGTGGCATGTAATAAGTTTGTATTCAAATCGATTCCACGTAGAACCTTTAAAAACACACACCCTCTCAACAGCATATCAAACACACGCAAAGTATTTTGTCTAGCCTAGCCTTCTGCAAGGAAAATTACATGCAAAAAACATGCACGACCAAAATATGTATGTTCCTGTCTTGGTTATTCTCAAGCTGTATCATTTTCGTGTTACGCCATCAAACTGAACAGCCGATGTAAGTAAGTCCAGTGAAGAGCCGTGAATTGAATTGAACAGCTGTCTTGTGAGTTCAGTCGTCTAAGACTTACCCAGTGAGCTCATCAAACCAAATAATCATTTCATCATCATATCGCCCTATGCACCTTTGCATTTACTCAGTGTGTGTGTGTGTGTATATGAAAAGGTATAGGATAACCTTCATGGGCTTGGGGTGGGCACGCATGAAGACCATGACAATCTTGGGGATTCCCGCAGTTGTTCCTGCAATCGCTTGCTGGAGGGCTTGCTACTTAAGTTTCCAAGCCCTGCGGGCCTTACATAGCCGACCTACCGGTGGCAAATCTCAGAGGATCAAAGAAGAGAGCCATCAAACTTGGGACTCCACGAAGAGGCTGATAAAATCCGAAAAGGAAAGACATGGAACACCCGAAGAGGCTGATAAAACCCACATCTTTTGGATTTTTTCGGATGTGGTATTAGCATGTATCAGCCAGGCCGGCATACGATCAGCCGGGCTTGTCAGTCCCAGGTCTTCCCCTCACGAAGCACCCCATAGGCACTGGGCTCATGGCCAGCCATGGCCGGCTCCAGCGTTGACAGTTGGTGCTCATGAACTCGGGTGGTACTACTGTAGTGGGTTCGTGACAGCATTTTCATGTTTTTCAAGATTTGCATAAAACCATATAAAAACCTTCAATCCCATTGCAAGCTGCCAAATGTTTTGGCTTGAGGCCAAGTGTCAGTCCAGTTGGCAAATTTATCTAACTCTCTTGTCCATTCAAATGTTGAGTTCCGGAACTGGGAGATTTGATCATCAAGATGAGCCTGAGAGGTACGAAGGACGATGACGAAGCAGAAGAAAGTTCAAAAAGTTGTCTGTGCACTACGTACAACCTCCAAGGACATCGCTGCAACCTTTGCCAGCAACAATGGTCGGAAATATATTGTTGCAATGATATGTTACAATCGTTTAGCTGCTGAATGTTCACCATTCAACCCCGTTTAATGCTCAAGTTTTACCCCCTTTCAAAACCTTTCACAAGTAGCAGCAGGGTAGCACCAATGAAGGAGGGGAGTCGGTAACAATTGGTCCAACTCCAAGCGGTGGAGAGATCACCAGTGCAAAGATCCGGTACAGATGCTGCCCCGACGCAGAGTCGTCGACATCGTCATCATCGGCGACGTCCTCGTCATCAGCCACGTCCTCGTCATCAGCAACGTCGACGACGTCGACGACGTCGACGACTTCCTCGTCATCAGCGACGTCGACGACGTCGACGACTTCCTCGTCATCAGCGACGTCGACGACGTCGACGACTTCCTCGTCATCAGCAACGTCGACGACGTCGACGACGTCGACGACTTCCTCGTCATCAGCGACGTCATCGTCATCAGCGACGTCGTCAACATCGGTGACGTCGACGACATCGCGGCTGTTTGAAGAGGTGAGCAGCACCTCAACTGCAGATGTAGGAGGGGACCCCCACATCAACACCTTCGGCAAGCAGCACTACTTGCTGCTGAAACAGGGCACCTTCTTACTATGGAGCTTCTCGGGTGATGTAGAGGTCCCTTCCCAGGAATTGCTGCACGAGAAGTTTCCCGTGGATTTCAAAATCTATGCCCACTACTCAGGCCACACCTCCTACACCAAAGGCCTGATGCTGGTAGACAGCTCTGTCACACCGAGCCGGGTCGTGGAGCTCACTTCAGAAGACTGCCTTTGGCGCACAACGTTGAGCACAGGCAGTAGCGACTTGGAACCGTGGAGTAGGGTGGATGAGCCTGAGCTACTTTTTGCAGATGGAAAGAAAATGACTGCCTTCAGGATGCGTCAATCCCCCAAGGACCCCAAGATGTACGTGGAGCTGCTGACCCAGAGGGCAGATTGGACCTTCAAGAAGGTTGCGGAGCTTTACGTGCGATGCAGGCCCGGACATCACATCAACGCTAAGATTGCCATGACTTCAAAAGAGGATATGGACTTGGTCGGGGGCCAGGTCGGATCTCGCGGACACACTGAAGAAGGTGAGCCACGCACAAAACACCTTTGTTTGGCTTAGGGGTATATATCTTAATTATTAATTGTAGGATGTGCATAAGTTTCTTGAGCAAGACGTGGTGGGCATAAGCCAGCGTGTAGGCATTCTGTGAGGCTGAAGGTCCCAGCATAGCTCAATTTTCCAACAAACTCAGTTCCTTGCGAAAGCTATTGGGCCATCATGGTGCTGTGAGTTGCGTTGGGTCAGAGGTTTGGATGTTTCAACATGTTTGAACCGAGCATAAGCTTTGTGAGTCGCTCAGGTGAGGACCACTCCTCTCCAAATTTCTTGCAGGGGATGCAAGAGAGGATGAGATCAGACAAGGAGTTCGCGACATCGAAGTCATGGAGAGAATTGGGCGGCAGTCAAGCCGCGTCATCCTACTTGAACGAAGTGGACGAAGAAAAACCCGACTTGAAGACCTGCGCGGGCGAAGAGAAGCTTGCAGCAATTGTGATGTGCAGGAAGTATTTGGGCGCACCTCCAACCAATGACCAACAATTCCAAAGCTTCGAACATCACTTCCAGGGTTGCGTCTTTGATGTTTGCAACGGTGGCGGTGAGGTTGCGGCACAGTTGGCAGCAGAGATCATGGAGGCTTAGAGCTGACATCATGGAGGCTTAGTATTTCAGCTTCCCAGTGACCCATTTAACCTAGTTAGTTTTGATCCATTTTGTGCCATGGAGCCGATGTGTTCCAGGCATTCGCAAGCACAGCAAAAGCTGGCGAACCTCAGTAGACTGGGAAAACAGTTGAAACTGAGAATTTTGGACGCGAATTTTAAGCATTTTCGGTGTCTATGACGCTGCCTGAAGTGCAGCTAGACACAGCAAAAGTCGCCAGGGGGAGCCAGGGGGTTGCGCTGCACAAGGTGATTGTTTCTTGCATAGCACAAGACACATCTCCGGAGCCAACGGGGCCATGGGCTCCACCAGGCGATGCTGCTCTGATGGAACTCATCACTGGCATCCCCGCTCGCCACGCCTCTGCAGCCTTGGCCTTGGCAAAGCGGCACCTGGCAAAGCCATGGCAGGAGCACCGATGTGTCAGGAAACTGGGGGCCGTTTCAAGTTTGAGAACGTAAAGTTGTCTTTGGGTGTTTTTGCATGCTAAATCATCGGTCAAAGGATTACAGTAATGGTATGGCACGATTACATCCGGATCGTCCAAGAACTGTTCGTATGAAGGTTCTTGAGATGGGGCAACATGAGTAAGGGGGCCATGATGGGCCATGGCATTGTATAGCCAATTTGGTCGACCCATGCCCCAAGTGCAGGAGTTGCTGCCTCTGGACGGGCCGTTGAGGGCTGTTGCACTGAAGCAGTTGGATGAGGCCTTTGGTGATGGTGGCAGCCCAAAGTTTGCTGGAAAATTCTTGAGCAAACGTGGGTTTGTTGCATTGAACACTGCATGCCACATGCAGCATTCTGTTGAATGTGTTAAATTAGTTAAGCTTTTTGACTCTCCTTGGGTCCTGTTCCATTCACCGGGCCGAACGACAGCATTGGCGTAACATGCTCAGCATCCATCTTGAGTCTACTTCCCCACATGGCATCCTTTGGTTCTTGGCGGAGCTGCCTGTCACAGGAATCTGTGGGAGCTCTTTTCAGCATCTTGGACTAAAGTGGTTGAGAAACCCAGGGGGTGAGCAAGCACGATGGCTGAGCCCATAGGATTGCTGAGGTGTCATGGAGAGCCGAATTCACTTGTGTTTCTGTAGTATTTTGTAGAGGTCACCGTGCGTGATGCCGGGGTATCGAAAACGTGCTTGCACCAGCTTTTGCAAGCACAAAGTGATGGAATGTCTCAGGAAATTGCTGCTGAAGTCTCGATTTTCTGATAGCTTTGGCTGCTTTCATAAGATCAGGAATCTTCCAGCACATGTTCAGAGCCAGGAGGGGTCGTGAATATACGCCCTGGATACCCACGGTGCAGGGTTTCTATCCAAACCCGGAATCTGAAGCCCCAAAACCCGAAGACAAACCATCCTAAAACCCTGAACCCCAGTGACCTGTGCGAGTTTGGGCGAAGGGTGTAAAAAAACATAAGTTGCAAAACATATCGGTCTTAGCCAATCAATACATGCGGGCTTGGAAATAATGCAGAAGGTCATACTGTAACTGTAATTAAATGTCATTCATCCGCGTTTCTATCACAGGCATGTTGTTCCTTAGGTCGACATGCAACAATTTGCGTTGCCGTTCAGCCTGGTGTTGTTTGCAGCTGACCTACAGTGTCGATGACCCAGTCCTCCCGCCCAGGAGTGGCTGCAGCTTTTGGAGTGCCATGGCAGCGTTCACTGTTGATGACATTGCCATCCAAGAAATCTCTTGTGAAGCCTAGTCACAGGGAGCCCCAGTAGTTTTGGGTGGATCAACTGGGAGGTGTTGCGGGATCACTGTGTTGGTTTCAAATGCTGATCACACAAAACCGCTTTTGGGGAAAGGCCGATATTGAGGGATAAGCAAGTGAACAATTGATTTTTTTTGCCATCACTCATATTGTAGCAGGGCCACTGCCAAAACTCGTTTGCACTTCGCATGCCATTGACAGGCGCTGTTCTGGCACAAGTTGGGTTGGCCGAAATCACAGGAATGAGAAGCCCTCCAATCATCCACAACTGGCTGGCGGTTCAAACCTTTGTTGGTTTCTCTAGTGTGAGTAAATGATTGGTTGATTCATATTTTTCATTGGGGATGCAACCACCAAGCGGACAAGATTTTCTTTGACCCCCCTATGGATGATCGAATGATATCGAATGCTACCAGTTCCCTCCCACTACCTGTACAGGTTGACGTGGTCCTCCTCGATTCCTGCGGTGACCCCTTCCACCGCCGATCCGTGCGGGTGAAGCCCTGAGTAGTGAAGCCCCGGGTCAGTGGTTCAAGCAGCTTTGCTTGGGTGGGATATTGGTCTGGGTGCTTGTAGATATCTGCCCCAACGTCACGTCAAATTGATTACAAATATGCGTCAAATAGACATGAATATGTGCGCCTATAACATCCTGGAACAATAATTAACTGTATCAACACTTGAAGAATCTTGAAGATATATTACATAAGTTGGAACGCTCATGCTTGGCAATATGAACCCCCGGAAAAAAAGAGCGATGTCTAACATCCTTCAAGCATCCGGAAGAATTAGGGGTTGTTTGATACGTGTACTATATTACCCCCATGGAAAATAATGTGCCGGTGGTGGGTCAGTTCGCATTTTTTCAAGAACTGAGTCTGGTTTTGTCATGTATTGTCACTGAGTACCCAAAGGTTCAAGATTTTTTGCTTACTTATTGTTTCTTTGTTTGTACCAAGCAGTCCGAGTCGAATCTTGGACCCTTTGAGGTTGATAATCAAGTGATAGACATGGCACGTTCATCGGAGGTACTCCCAGCACGAAAGTGAATATCAAATTTTCAGAAAACACATTTTGGGCTACCAGGTTAGGCCTTGTTGTTGTTTGGTATGCCCTTCCAGGGTATAACTCTCCACCTAGTCACTTACACCACGCCCAAAAAAGCGATTTTGGTTAGTCATGAATTGCTGCTTCTGCAGGTCTCGATGGGCCATGTGCTGCGAGTGCCATGCGTGCAAGTCAATCTCGAGGCAAACTTGATGCAGTGTTGTTTTTTGAGTCAGAGTTTGCCTGAAACATGTTGTGGCCCACTTTGAGGTTTCTCCTTTCGAAGTCTCCAAAGTAAATGATAGCACATAGGATCCCGCAAAAGACTGTATTGATGATAGCAACCCTACGTATGTTTCTGACTTATATTATCTTATAGCTGCTTAGATGATGGCAATTCTGATCGCCTGGTGGTTTGAAACTGCGATGATCGTGGACTTCAGCATGCCGAGATCAACAACTTGCTGCGCCAGGAGTTCCTTCCTCAATTCCTGGTGGAGGCGATGCAGTGGACAACGTCACCGACCAATTGGGTCCATGGCGTAGAGCAGCCATGTCCACACCCTTCATCACCTCGTGTGGGCTTCAAGTCTGTTTCTCTTCCCCCTTGAATAGTTGGTACATGCTGGTACAATGACCTAATATATTTTTTGGATTGCGTATGAAGTACCAACCAGTCATGTTGCAACGTTTTCGCGTTACAGATTGCCCAGATGGGGATGATATCCCGTGAGCCGAGCCTCCAAGGGTTTAGATCTCTATAGAGTTCACCTCACCAAAGATGGCTGAAGGTTCCTGAGGACAACGGAAGTACGTGCTTCAGTACTTGTCACATGTCCGCACCAAGGGTTGACACATGTTGACACAATTCATTCGATTGTCATGACACTTAGCGCTCGCCGCGCTGGATCCCCCAACTGCTATCAATTTGTTGGCTCAGCAGTGACAGGATGTGGATGCTATCGCACTATGTGAAGACGAAGACAACTGCATTTTCCTGGATGAACTGCCATGCATTCAGAAGCGCTTCTCGTCGCAGGTGGCGCTAGTGTGACTGGAAATCCGTAGCAACGTGCTGGTGGCATGTCCCCGATGCTTCTATATTTCACAAATCACATGGGGGCAACAAGGAAATGCGTGTTGGTCATCACAGGGAACCGTGCTACCTGCTAGGTGGGTGATTGTTACAACCGACTTCAACCGACACTGATTAAGCTGTCGCCGCAGCCGCTTTTCCTCTCGGTATTTCACTTTTCCCTCAAGTCCAAAAGTGCAAAGACTTTCCAAGGCCAGGAAGGCTTCCATCATTTGCATCCTTATCCAGATTTGCACCATAGTGTAGGTGATGTAGTTGGTACATGGAAAAGTTTGATGATTGCCGGGGTGTAACCGCGGGCTATCCCCTATTCATCGTATAGTCGCCCCATGTACTTTAATTCATGCTTGACGTCGCTGCTCTGGTAGGTGTGTGTGCAACCGGAATTTCCACCAGTTGGGTGGTGGCCATCGACCCTGAATGGTGGTACCGGTGAACCACCCGACAATGATGCAAGATGTCAGAAGTCACGTGTCCACTGAGGATGGCTTTGTCTCATTGGAGCAGATGATCAGAGTGTCAACGTTGATTTGATGGCTATGTTCAGGCCATCCTTGCGCGTCGCAACGGAGTGACGGATACATGGGTGGTTGATTCATCTTGATTCCCAACATTTCCCGACTAAAACAGCTGTGTTACCACTGGAGAATGTGTGATCAAATTGTGCCTCACTGGCCCCTCATGAGTCAACGCTTCACAGTATGATGACCTTCGGAGTTAAATCTTGCTGGACTGTGCTATGCAATTCCTAGGGCGGTGCACCGATTGAAAAGGTACAAAAAACAGAGCAAAATTGAAAAATACATGAACCAAGGATACCACAGGACATCCAAGATGGAAGTCTGAACAATCCACAAGGTTTAGAATCAACTCTTGATTAAAACCTTCAAGTCAAAGTCACAGGTTGCATGAGGTCCGATGATGATACAAATCTATACCAAAGTTGAGACTGTGGCCACGTCTCGGGTTCACCCCTTGCTGATAGTGATCTACACAAATTGTATCATTTTTCATGCATAGTGACTGGTGCACTTCCTCGTGGAGATCCCAAATGCTGCCGGTAACTCACCACTGTGGGTTTGATTCTGTTCAATGGTTACCATTGAATTGTACCGTTGATATTTTTTACTGTTTTACGATTGAAGTCAACTGAAGTGATGCGAATTGCATTGATGCCTGCTTTGCTTTCCAGGCATCGTGTTGCCATCAAGAAAATGGTCAAAGGCGTGTCCTTGGGAGTAGCGGTGACTGCCAGCATTATGTTGAACCTTGGCAAAAAAATAGCACTCAACGAGAGCTTCAGAAAGCTTGCAAGTCACTTGATTGTTCCTTTTGATGATGGCGTGTCGGCTCACTCTGCTTGATTGGGACAGTTTGGTTAGGCAAATTGTGTTGGTCAAGTTGGTACTGCCACATGTTCAAAAGACGCTGCGAGTCTTATGATTTTGGATGGGCCCCGATTCTTCAGCAATTCCAGGAACGGCTTGGCTGAGCGAGATGGCAGAAACCTTTGCCCAAGTTCCAAAAAGGATTTGTACCGTCAGCGTGAGTGGGTTCCTCTAGGATGGTGGTGCAACTCTGACTGGATGACTTACATGGAATCATCAGCTCTCAGATGGGCATTCCCAACATGAAGTGCGTTGACGATGGTGCATAGATGCGCGTGGCTCATTCCCAACATCTCCTCTCGACCGCAGCACAAAGGCCACATGCCACCGGTTTGAGTGCCTTCGCAGCGTTGGGACAGGAGCCGCTGCATTTGGACAAGTGGCTGGCACTTAGTGATCACATAGTGGGCTGCCAGAATGATAGGCAGGTTCACCACAAAAAATTGGCATCAGCACCCCCAGACATTGCCCATTCCCAGCTGGCGGGGTTCGAACTAACCCAGTGTGCTCAGGGATGTGTTCGTTTCTATCGTGGTTGTGTTGGGCTTTGTGTGGCCTTTTGGAAACCAGCCCGGATTGCCATGTGGAGCGGCGGATGTTCCATCATTTCTATCGTCAGGATGGACGAGAGACACGTGGAGGCGGGCTGTAAGCATGGACAGTCGTGACTTCTCGTGAGCTGAGCGGCCCCTAAAAATAAGCAAAGTTGTTTTTTCCTGAGATATTAATTCAATT
Organism: Symbiodinium kawagutii; assembly: GCA_009767595.1. Taxonomy (NCBI): domain Eukaryota; class Dinophyceae; order Suessiales; family Symbiodiniaceae; genus Symbiodinium; species Symbiodinium kawagutii. Next base: position 234,465 of record VSDK01002218.1, on the reverse strand, counting down.
TAATTCACATCATTTTGGTATATTTTGCATTGGTTGCTTTGCATTTTCTGGTGGCCTGGCCCATCTCCCGGCGTAATTTTCTGGTTGATTCGTCACTTCAACCATGTTGTAACATTATTAACTGTTGAGCCCTTGGCGTTTTTGCGGCAAAGTTTCACCATGGATGTAGCCTCTAGCGCAGCATCTCCAGCACTTCAAAGGAGCATAGCAACGAGCACTGGTTTCCGCCGCCAGGTCTGAATGGTGAAGTCTGAGGCTTGGTGAGGCAAGGAGCCAGGCTTTGGGGGTCCCGCAATGTTCCAGGGATGCTTTTTGGAGTTGGTTTCCTGATGTTTTTCTTTCATTTTCATGTACTGTAGATTATCAACCGGTGGACTCAAGTGGCATTGGTTCTTGGGAAGAGGGATCAAGCTTGATAAGCTCTCAGAGGGGTGAGTTGTTCCGGTGAGCGCACAGAGGGGAGCCATGGGGCCCAATATTTCACACGGAGGCCGCAAAAACAAAGTCTCATTTTCGATTGCGAAGCAAACTCCCTCATGGCCCATAGTCCTGCATGTCCAGATGTTGAGTCCAACCATGGGTAGTTGTGAGCAACCCACCAGATGTGTGAGTTCTATCCATGGGGAGGCCCATTTTTAGAGACACCACTTGTTTTACCCAAAGTTTTTGATTTGATCAACAGCTGGATCGTTGAATGTCCAGTCTCAGAGTCTCAGATCTTCTCGGAAGATCCCATATCTGTAGCCTCTATCCCAAACTTTTTCAGCAAAGAACCTGTAGCAAACAGGAGCAAAAGAACAGCTGGATCACCAGGATCACCACGGATCACCATCGGGCTATGACAATCGCAGCCATAGAACTCGCAAAGCACACTGAGGTCGTCGAATGTCCTTGGGCTCTGATCCTGCAGCCTGTGAGCCATGTGCCCATGGTCCCTCGGCACCCGCTTGGGTCTTGGGGTATTCTTGCATCAAGTCTCAAACTAAGGTGGGGTTGAATCACAGTGGTTACTTGATCGTGAGGCCACAATACTCTGCAATTATCAAGATTCAATCATTTGAGCCATCGCAAAGTGGTGATAGCAGTCTTCACTCCCATTATGCCGCAGACTGACACCTTGCCAGACTTGCTTCCACCCTGAAACCATGCAACTGTCAATGTGTTTTTATTCATGTGGGAGTGACTGATCCCTTCCCCTTTTTGAACTTCCTCACCAAACAAGGTCAGATGGGGTATGGTAGAGGGTGCTGTTTTGTTTGGGGGTTGCTGCCCCGCTCCATCCCCTCATTGTACATAACAGTCTTAGATCATTTTAGCATGTGAAATTCCTGAAACAGCCAGATTTCACAAGAGGCGTGCAACAAAGTACCGTATTTGTTTGATCCCTGGAGGTTTTTTGCCAACAGGGCACGGGGAGCTCACCAAGTGGTGCTTGCCCCAACCCGTTTTAAAGTGAGGGGAATAGATAGAACACACAGTACATTCAATTCAAGGTCTGAAAGCAACAATTCCCACGCAGCCGCGCAATTTCAAAGATTGGAGGACATTTAGCGCATACAAGAAGAGAAGGTCATGCCCGCCGGATTTCGACCCAAGTCGCGGTCCTCTTAATAGTCCCAACGTGTTTGGGCGCCACATGGTTTGAATAAGATTTCCTAACAAGGCAAACAGCAGCTGGCTTCCCTCTTTCGGTCACCACGACGGACAGCTGGACCAAATCTTTTCAGATCAGAAATCGTCGGGGGCTCTGGTTGATGCCCAAAACATCTTGAAGAAATTTGAAGAACATGGTCCATGTTCCATGGGTGGCGTGGACACGATGTTTCTCCCCTCTTAGGCTCCATTCGCACCACGTCGCTCCTTCGCCAATGGCGAAGCAGCACCGCGGGAACTCCCAGTGGACATTTTTCTTGGGGCAGGTTGCAAGCCCAAAGCCATGGTTGGGTATGGGTTCAGCATTCAAGCTGTATAGTATAACAGCTAGTGAAACATATTCTTTCGTTGCTGCCACCCACGAACTTCGAAAATCTTGGAATTGCTTATATGTTCTTTGATCACAGAGCCCATTAGATGTTTCATTTGACCAAAGGGTTGGATCTTAAGATCCCTTTTCAATGATGAGCACATTGAAGTTTGCACATGATTGATGAAGTAGTTAGATGTAGTTAGACGGTATGTGTGCTTGAGGTCTATTACTGCCACAACACTGCGAGATTAATCAGCTAGTTTGCTAAGTTTTGCTACATGTTGGCACTTATGCTGTTTGCAAATTTGCTTTGCATAGACTCGTGATCCAAAATGGGTTGTCCTGTAATGTGTGTTTGAGTAGGTGCTGTTCAGGTGCGCTCATATATGAGCTCTATAAACAAATAGCAGAAAGGCCTTGATGACTCCATGGGACCAACTCTAAACCTTTCCCAACTGCACGTGGGGGTTTCTCAAGCCAATGGGGACCACGAAAATGGCTGGTTTGTTCGTATAAATGGTTCATAAACGGCTCATAGTGGATGATTTGGGGCTACCCCCAGTTTGAGAAACCACCATGCCGAGAAGCAATTCTAAGCTGCAACTCATCCACCTTTGCTCAGGGCATTGCAGCGTATGCTCAAGACGCCACCGGGCACGACCCTCTACGAGGCTCAAGGGGTAGGAGCTGGTGTCAGTTGAGTCATAGCGGAAGGCCCGGGTATGGGCATGTTGGGAGGCCGTAGGTTCGTAATATCATGAGGCAACATAGGTGTAGAATAGGATGGAATAGGTATACATAGATCCGTAGTTTGTAGGTTGGGATTGCGGGAGTCAAGTTGGTGAGTAAGCATGACGCAAGCATGCAATTGTGTTAGTATTGCCGGTACATGCCCCCACATGTCATGCATCAAGGCTGATCAAGGGATGGCTCGACATGGCCCTTTGGATCACAAGCAACCAGAACTGACTGCACCTCGACGAGGTGTACGCCTGCCCTTCACCAGGAGCAGCCTTCGAGGCAGCGTGCGGAATCATGTTCAATTTTTATCCGCAAGTGTCATTTGTTTGTTTTGTTCACAGACAGCGATTCTCTGCTGACATAGGCGTAGAAACTGGACCTATAATGAAGACTCACGCTGCTTCGTAAACAAAACTGAAACGATCAAACAAAAGTTTAAGAATGAAAACAGAATGACCGCAACATCTCCATGTGCCAGTCTGGTTGGCTACAGCTGATTGGTCGGATCATTTCTGCATCCAAGCGGCGAACCCAGATGGGGCGGCTGGCGGGTCAAGTTCGCATGTTTTCTCCCGTGTATGGCCAAAGCTCCTACCTCCTCTGGTGCGTGCTTCTGGCCAGCCCATTTTGTGGAACCGTTGAAGTGTCTTGCTGGGTCCCTGAGGTTTATCTTGGAACCTGTGTCAGAGTCGCGGTCCCAGTGCTTCCTCAGATCGCCTCAGATCTAAGAGCATGATATGCACAGCTCAGACACTGGAATGACTTACACCAATTGCTGGATTATAGTCATTATACCAATGACATTATACCAATTGTTGGATAATCATAGTCATTATACCAATGACATTGTGGGTTGCCATGTCACACTCGTCACCATGTTTGATCATCCTCATTCTTTTGCGAAAAGCTGGGTGGTATTCCCAGGGACTTGCACCAACTCCGCTTCAGACACCAGAAGAAGGCGTGGCATGTCGTGTTCACGTCACTTTGGATGTTTTTGGTGCACATTTGGCGAGGGGTCATTGCCGGTCATTGCTATCAGTTCGCGTGCCAATTGTGCAGATATCGGCAGATTTTGAAAGGCGAAAAAATGTTGGACATTGCGACAACTGGTGTGAAATCTGTGAAGATGGTTACACCATGTTACACCAATTACTTTTGACATGAAAACATGAAGGACATGAATAGATAATTTCCTGGGGTTTTCCTAACAAAACGGTGGATGTTCCAGCCAGCCAACGTTATGCCATGTTAGTCTACCGCGAGGTGAAGAAGGGGTGACCCCGAGATGACTCCGTGACCTCATTCACAGGGTGCCAGGGTCGGGAGCGCCAGGAAGAGGACTACGTGCTCCGGCCGGAATGGCTACAGGAGACGGCCGAGGGACACATGGGTGTGGTATCTATACGGCTCATGGTGCTTACCCAATAATGATTGTTTGATGATTAATGGTGGGCAAATACATGTACTTGATTGTTATGAGCAGATTTCCGTTTTATTTCTACCTGAGGGTTTGTGCCACTTCTTGCTTTTGAAGGTTCAGTGCGATCTACTTTTTGTTCCGCTCAATTTGTCCAGCCCATGTGTTGAAAGCCCTGCTGCCTTCATGCGCCATGGCCATTCGTTTCTCTTGCCAGGAGCTCAATCCTTCTCACAGTGCTTGTGGTCTGGGAGCCTAACGATTTTTCTGCCGTTGCTGTTGCATGGTGTGTGATTGGTACGGTTTGGTGCTGTTTGTCAACTAGAATTGGATCAACATTGATTCAGTGGCATCAAGACTAGCACTATGCAGTAATGTGATGTTTACATGTCTTATTCGGTATGATTCCATTACAGCAGTAAGCACAGTACAAGAGCTGGTCATGATGGGCTCGCCCATAGCAGCGAAGCTTCGTTCACCTCAGGCAGCGAGCATTTCACGCGGCTCTTGGAACGGCAACAGCGGAATTTTTCCGGGCAGGGTGGGGCCTTCGTTGCTGACACCTTGCCCTCCAGCAGGCCCCACAGGGTGATGGGCTGGCAGTTCCTCTAAAAGATGATGAAAAGATGAGGTAACCATAGGCAGCTCAGCATAGCTGAACCATGCCACCAAGTGGAGCACACCTGGAAATCCAACAGGCAGGTTTCACCTAGAATTACGCGCAGACGCCGTGGTTTGCCCGGAGGGCACACCACGGCTGTTCCTATCAATTGAACATTGCTCGAAGAATCAGTGAGAAACACTGGCTATACGCAGTGATTTAGGGTTTAGGGTTTTAGGGTTTGGGGTTTAGGTTTTAGGGTTTGGGGTTTTAGGGTTTTAGGGTTTAGGGTTTTTGCGTTTTAGGGTTTAGGGCTTAGGGCTTCTTGATTCTCAGAGTTTCAAACCAACGGGCCTGCGCAGGGTTTTGCACAGTTGACAAGACTAACTTCTGGGCAGGTCTTGTGTATCCGGGCAAACCATGGAGTCTTGCCGTAGAATTAGAATATGTAATATTTGAAATATATATCCCTACCCTTCTAGTTACCTCTATAGTAGGTAACCAGCTGGTTTCTACCATTGCTTTTTAGGGTTGGTTGCCCACTATAGCTCGGTAACTGGAAGGGTAGGGTATAATATAAATTTGAAGCAGCATGCAGCAGCTTGGAGCTTGGCCAGGTGGACCTGGAGCACTGGAATGAAGGCGGGGCCCCATGCTGCAGGGACCCGCAACCATGGTATGACATGGTTGCCATTGACATGGTTGCCATTACCCGGGCAACCCATGAACCCAACAAGATCCACCAAGAAGTGGCCACGGCAATGGAACAGAGCCAGGCACATGGCCACGAAACATAGCTGGTGAAAAAAAACTTTGTATGGCAAACTCGGGCAATCTTTGGCCTCCCATGGCCTCCCATGGCCTCCCATGGCCTCCCACGGCCTCCCCCATGGCCCCCCCCCTGTTGTTACTCAAGCGGTGCTTGGCCAGGCGCAGCAAGGCTTGAGCAGCTTCCCAAGGAGCATCTCCACCTCTGCCACCGTGGACAGGTGACGAGTCCAACTTGGACCAGTCGGTCTTCAACGAAAACCAGCGGCACCAGAAGCCAAAATACCTGTCAGACAGTAGCAAGAACCAATGAACAACATAAAAGTATACATAAGAGGCAGATTCAAACCGATAGCATTCAAAATTCACAATGTAACATGATGCCTTCTTCAACACTTTGAGTTGCAACATGTTGCAACGGCGGTATCTCATGAGCAATGTCCAGCAGCATGGACCAAGCACAGCGCGTTGCCGCCACGGAACCCACTCTGGGGCCTGACCCAGATTCGCCCGCCAGTTCACGAGCGACCTCACCAGCCAGCACAGCCAGATCCATGTCAAGGCTGGGCGGCTTATGATCTCAATGATCTCAATGATCTCCAGTAATTTATGTCGACTACGACGACGAGGATGATGATGATGAGGATGATGATGATGATGATGATGATGATGATGATGATGATGATGATGATGATGATGATGATGGTGATGGTGATGGTGATGGTGATGGTGATGGTGATGGTGATGGTGATGGTGATGATGATGGTGATGGTGATGGTGATGATGATGGTGACGATGGTGACGATGGTGATGATGATCATCATCATCATCATCATCATCATCAAAATGATTCATCATGATCAACATTGATTTTGACACTCATAATTTTGCCACTGACAATGAAGAAACATCGTAATGATCACCGAAAGCGATACAGTACCAGCGAGCTGGCACGCCCTTTCGCAGGGACTCCCTTGCTGCAGCCTTGAGACAAAGAGGTGGTAGGTGCGGGTGCTGCCGAGAATGGCTGACTGGTGGAGGCTTTTCCCAGGAGGGCCTGTGGTTGCCTACATCGCAGCCGGAGAGGACGATTCGAAAGCGGCAGCTGTTTTTTCTCAGTGATATTTATACGACTCACTATTTCCCCGGATGGTAGCGACCTCCAATGCTCGTAGTTTGTGGGTGGTTCACTGGGGGGACAAAAATGGCATGTCCATATATATTCACATATACACAACGGTGACATGTAGTTTGCCAAGGGCTCCTATAAAGTTCGTCAATCTTCCATTTGGCTTCAGCCTTTGAATGTCTCATGACCAACTCGGTGCAGCGTTTAGCCCCATGGCCCTATGGTGTCTTGGGTGACTTTTGTGCAGCAGTGGACCAGGTGCTGGCAGCTGAGCAGGATGAATCCACTGAGCTTTGGCGTCGGCGCCACACGAAAGCCCTAGGCTCAACGGCCCTGAAGCTCCAACGTGACGTGGCGCGGCGTTTCAGTGAGTTGGAGGCGCAGCTCTTTGCAACGGAAAAAACTGCTGAGTTGGATGAAGTCGTGGCAGTGGCATGGACAGTTTCAGCTGCAGAGCTGGCAGAATTGTCGGATCCCATGCAGTGGGATACCCGTTGCTCCTTGCTGCAAGATGTGGGGTCGTTGAGGGCCGGGTGGTGCTTGTTTGGAGGAGAGGATTTGGGTGGAAAGCTGTGCAGGCTCAGAGGGGCCCAGCACCAGGCAGCACTCGGCCGTTTGGAAGAGATGTCTAGGTGGCACATACCAACCAAACCAGCTGAGTTCCAACGTTCTTTGGCAGTCGGTGTTCCCATTCTTGACATCACTTGTCACCAAATGCGGCTTTTGGAGTCTTGGGTTGCCCGGCAAGAACTGCGCAGTGTTTCTGAGCAGTGGTGTTCACGGAGCTTTGCAGTTGCGATGTTGGCAGTGTCAACTTCTCAAGAGAAACGGAGGCAACGCAAGGAGGCAACAACAAAAGAAGGGGAGAAACCCTTGTTGCTAGCACACTACAATGATCCTCCCCTTGGACAGCACAAGAAGGCACCGAGAAAGGTGAAACAGATGCCGTCGCACCCTGCACCAGACCAGGCTGCACCGCTTGTGGTAGGAAGCAAAGCCCAAAACGTGGCGTTTTGGCTCGGGCCCAAAGTTCCGGCTCCACCACTGCCACCGCCTCCAGCGTTCAGGCCGCTTCCAGCACCGCCGGCAGCATCACCCGCTGCCCCCACCA
>VSDK01002218.1:210362-226679 GCA_009767595.1 Symbiodinium kawagutii | reverse complement strand
ACCCCCCCTGCCAGCACCACCCATAACACCTGTGAGACCACTGGCACCACCAGGATTCTGAGGGCACTCGATGGGAAAGCAACGCAGTTTTAGAGTTGGAACTTGGTCGTGGCTGTGAGCCTTGGTGCATTGCTGCATTTCTGGATCAACACGGTAACACGATCTGGCAAAGAAAAGGATGGCCGCAGTGGGTCGCTTCTATCGCTGTTCTTTTTCCATGTTTGTTCCCCTCCAGTGCTTCAGAAAGAATCGGAAGTTGAGGAAGTATGCTTCTCAGAAGGTAGGGCATAGATGGGCATAGTGATTGTGCAGGCAAATGGCTCGAGTTCGTGCACAGGCACTTGACGTCAACATATATTGTTTGCTTCAGCTGTGTGCTGCCATTGGTGTCGTTTGCAATGCTTCCCAGTTGGATGACATGATCCATGCAGTATGTGGCTGTCCACTCCAGGCACCTTGGAACAACGGAAACCATGGAAAGATTGTGACAAATGAGTATACGCAGCAAATCCAGGTCAAGTCCCGGAAAGACCGTTTTCTTTTGAAATCCATTTGTAGCTTCATAATCCTCATTGCTGTGACTTATCAACCCAACCCTTTGCTTGTCCCAATGCATCAAATTTGATAACCTCGTGATGGCCGCAGCAGCTGCCATCGCCGACCATGATGACCGTGGACACTTGGCGAAGGAACCTGGTTGCCCCTCCACATCCCCAAAGATCCCTAAAGTATCATTGCGGGTTGGTGGTTTGATTGACGCTTGATTAACACATGGTTGGTTGATGTTGGTTGGCAAATATATACCTACGTTACTGTTACTGTAATATATTTCATAGGGGTTGAGAGCACCAACCAGTAACATTAGTGCCAGATTTGTTTGTGGCTCGCACTTATTCAAAAGTTGCACAAATTTCCCGGTTTTTCTTGGTCAACGCTCAACTTTGACCAATGTGTATGGATATGTGGAATTGTGGACATGGAAAGCCGCATTGATAAAGGGATTTCAAGGGATTGTAAATTCTACGGCTCTTGTTTTGGCGCGCCCCTGAATGAACTTGGTTTCTGCAAGGCTGCCCTTTTTCGGATGGTCATTTCAGCCCACAATGCTTGTGTCGATCAAAAATTGTGAAACCAGTGCCAGAAGCAGGGGAATTTGCTTGAATAGACTATTGAATAGATGTTACCAGCGAGAGAGAGAGAGAGAGAGATGTTAACATGTGGGCCTTCGCTCAAAGTGTTGAGGGAGAAACTTGTTTGAGTTGAAGCCAAGCCTTGTTTGCGTTTGTTGCTGGCAATCCTTCTTTCCACCAGCAGATCCCCGCTGCATCTAGAGGCTTTGTGTATCACTGGTGCAGGATATCCGTAGCATTCATCCTGCTTGTTTCGGATTCTCAGGAAGCATGGAGCATCAAAGGCCGTCCTGGGCTGATCTTTTGCAACTGCAGCTGGTTCTCAGACCAGTTTGCACAGAACAGTTTGCAATCCAATGCTTTGGCACAGGCGATGACATCCAACCCGAGATTTTGCAAGCATATCGCAACTGGGCTTGTTGTGAATATGTGTTTTCAGGGTTTGGTCGTGAGTTTTTTCTTGTGACAAGGGACTTGCAGCATTTAGGTCCTGAAGAGGATCCTAGACCAGAAGACAAGTGTTTCCACAATCCTAGTAAGCAACCCAGATCAACCGAGCATCGTGCCGTTTGCCTGCACAAGGTGATGCCTACGAGGCAAGTAAGGATGCAAGGCGGGCCCGAGCAGTTGCAGAGAGTTTGGCGAGCGGCCACCGTGCCATACCCGGCTGTTAAGGATTTTATCCTCCATTGTGAGAGTCAGGGGATTGTTCGAGATGTTTTGAGCGAACAAGAGCTGCTCATGGACCGATTAATGGCTGACCTCATGATGCGGAGTCAATGTTTTGCATACTGTGTTATTTGATCACTCTGACCCATTCTGCATCAGAACACAGTATTTTCACAGTGTTCGTTATGTGATGTATTGTATAGCTCGTTACTTTGGGGATAGGATTGGTTTATATTGGTTTTCCCAATTTATCATTGGCCGAAGTCGTTTGCAAGCAAATTCAGCCCGCATACTGCTCCAGCACATGATAGCCGTTGACCTTGGATGTCGAGGCAAAGTTCCTTGAGGATTCTGGACATTGGAGCCGGTGCAGGCGTGGAAACTTCGATCTTAGTTTCGCAGCGAGCATGTGGCCATGTGCACTGCAATGATATCTGGTGGTTTCTCAAGCCATAGGGGACCCCCCAAATCACTTTTAAATTGACAGCCATTGAGAAGAAACCAACCAGTTCTCCTATTTTAAGAAATCAACATCTATCACAAGAATTCCAGACATGCAACCTGTGGGAAGGTAAGATCAACCCATTCATATACAGAATTGGACAGACAGGCATATGTTCTTGCAATTGTTTGAGGGTGGAAAGGCGCATGCATGTGCAGACATTTTCCCTAACTGTTTCGGACGCCGTTTTCATTGTGACTTCTCACCTGAAAGGCATGATTTCATGGCAATTGCCACTGGCTCACAGGTTGGCTCCTGCCGCGCAAGCCATTGTTCCGCGTGAGCTTGAGGTGCCCTCCTAACGTTCCTCCTCCCTTGAGATTTTAGCGGCAGATGGCGGAGAAGTTTGTGCCAAAGGACAAAGAGTTTAGCTTCCATGAGATTTGCCAACAAGTTGAGCAGACATCTTCCAAGTTGAGGTTGACCAATGGTGGATCCAAGGGTTGCTCGTTGGTGGCCCGATGTGCCGTGCGAGCCGGAGATGTGGTTTTGACAGAGAAGCCTTTTTTTGAAGGAAATGTTCAAGCCAAGCACAGCCAGCAGGTCTACTCAGAAGCTTTTCTGGCCAAACTTCATGGAAAGGATGGTCAACAGGGTGAGTCACCACCAGAAGATTTTCAGGAAGATTGCTTGCATCCTCGAAGCCCGCTCATGGACTGCGTGGCAGCCATTCTACTTTGCAAGCAGCAAGTGGCCAGTGGAGCCCCGGAAGCTTTGTTGAAGCTTCAGAAGACCTCCGCGCTGTTCCAAAGTCCAGTGCAGTCAACCACTGACCACCGCGAGTGCATTGACGATCTTTGGGGAGCCTTGAAGCCTGAGTTGAGAGAGACCACCTCCCAGGAGGAATTGGGCTACATCCTCCAGATTTTGAGTGGAAACCGATTTGGGCACGGAAAGCACGGTGTTTGGGTGGCGTTTGGGTGAACTTTTGACCTTGCCACAAGAGGTACTGCCACCGATTCACATTGTTTGTTGTTGCTTGTTTGTTTCTTGAGATTTGGAAGTAAGACTGCGGCTGCGTTACGTTTTTTTCTCTTCTCTGACTGTGTCTGTGATTGAAGCTCCAACCAGGTATTCACTTGCTGTTCGCCGGCAGCATGTTCGCACACTCGTGCTTGCCGAACTGCTTCTTGGGCACGTGGAACACCACCGATGCAGGTCAGACATATCGAGCACTTCGAGACATTGCTGAGGGTGAGCCTCTGACCATCGACTACTTGAACATCCCACAGGGCTATTGTGCCGTGTCCGCCAGAGCACAAGCATTTCAGAAATGGGGCTTTGCTTGTAGCTGCCCCAGGTGCGTGGAACTTCCAGAAGTTGAGCGCAGTTCCTTGGCAGCTCAGCGATGCTTGTTGCTTTTGTTACTGCCCATTCATTGCCGGTAGAAACGCCTAGAAAAGCCGTGCCGAGCCCTCGAGGTTTCAACTGACAGAGATCAACATGACAGCACATGACAGTACATGGCGCATTGCCCACACTCGGCCCTCGAGGTTTCAACTGCCCTGCTTGTGGTGAGCCAGATCTTTGCCCTCGCGCTCCAGGATCCACTGAGCTTCAGTGCCTCTCCTGTGGTGCAGTGGCGGAGGCCAGCTATGCGGCCAAATGCTTCAGGAAAGAGCTGGAGTTGCAACCAGAACCCGGCAGCCCAGCATCCGACACCTTCCGAAAGATGGAGGAAGCAGAGGCTGGGAAAGTGGCATGTGGTTCTTGTGGTGGCATGAGAGGTGACCACATACACATATATGTGAAATCACGTGGGTAGAACTCGGGTGAATTCTGATTGTTAATGTTGCATGTTCTTTTGACAATATCTTCGGAGTACAGTTGTGAAACTTGTGTGAAAGCTTGTTGTTGAAGATAGTATATGACGGGATGATGATGATGATGATGATGATGATGATGATGATGATGATGATGATGATGATGATGATGATGATGATGATGATGATGATGATAATGATGATGATGATGATGATGATGATGATGAGGAGCTTTTGTTCTTCTGCTTGGCAACTTGGCAGGCGGATGAGGAGAACCTCTTGAGTCATCGTCATCATTTGGTGGTGCAGGCCTTGTGGGAAGATGTGGAGCAAGGTCTTCCCGATTCCCCCGAGGAGCTTCCAGCCTTCCTTCGGATCCTGGAGGTTTTGATCGAGAGCATTTGCTCCGTGAGCAGGTCCAAGGAGCATCCAGCATTGTTGCCAAGCAGTTGGTGGGAAGGGTCAGGACCCAGCCTTGCTGCATATATATTGTTATGTCTTGTGATGTTTGATTGGTATTATTATGAGTTATCGGTTTGGCTGGTGATTGATTTGATGATTTGATTTTGTGGCTATTCTCTTTTGCAGAACTCCTGATTTGTCCACCTGTGGTTTAACGTATTTCTCGTTTTTTTGGCCGTGTCAGAGCCAGAAGCGGAAAAATTGGTCATGGTCATGGCATGTCATAGCTGGTATGTGATAAACAGGCGCCAACTGTGAAGTCTGGCAGGGCGTTTCCGAAAGGAAGGTTCCCCAATGATCCATTTCATGCACCCAATGTGTAGCAGGTGGCTGGGATTTCACGAGCTTCCGGAATGGTAAAGTATAAAGCTGTGATCATTTGCCAAAATGTATGTTGATCAATGGAATATATAACCAGCCAGTTGCATACTAATATACTCTATAGCTACTATTTGGTTGATAAATGTTGAGAGATGTTGGCAGGAATGGGTTTTATGTACGGTGCTTCCGCACCTTGATCAGATTCAGAGCCAAGGTTGCAGCTCTATCACCTTGCTGCCTTGTCCACCCAAGAAGATTTGGAAACGCAGAAGCATTTCCTGCAACTCGAGTACGGCATTCTGCGGCATTTCTATCCAGATGAGGCCGAACGACAGGAGGAGGAAATCGAGCCCTTAGTGAAGTGTCGCCCTTCCCAAGCCACAGAAGCTGGGCGCCCGCAAGTCTTAAACTGATTTATCTGATTGCTGTCGGTCGCATCAAAGCCTGCGTCGCTACAATCAGCTGCCTTGCGGAAGTAACTGTTTGAAGTGCCAACTGAGCGGCCGTGGCGTGCCAGTTGTGCGACGTTATGCCAAGAGCACTTAAGTTCCATGCAAGATGAAAAATGCTCAGCCTTTTCTGGCTGTGCTCCGGTAATGTGAATTTATTACGCTGGCAGCTGTCATGTATTTTCTGGTTGCTCATTGCTTCATTTTTTGAAACTCATACGTTGGATTTTGAGCCAGGTGTTGTTTACAATCATCCACATGCCTAGACCACGACATCATTTGCAGCATGCGTTATGCAGGGAATTACTTGTGAAGACCTCAAGATGTTTCAAAATGACTTTCTGTTGTGAGCGACCTGCAGGCAGAGATTTGCGCTACATCCGACGCGGCTTTAAGGAGGTTGCTCTTCAGGTGAAGACCGTTGCTGGTCCCATTGGGATGAGTCGGTATGTGTATGGGTGGAAGGTTGCAAACATGAATCACGAATTCTGCAGTTGAAGAATGAACACGTTCACAGAGGAATTCAGGGTCTATGTCATTGCTGGATGGCTTATACCCACTAACTTAGGTTTTTAGTGTTTTTGGGATATGATTGATTTACCATTAATAACCACTAAAAATATATTTTTAGCAAGGGATCTATAAGCCACCAAGGTTGCTTCCCAGTTGGCTACACAGTCGCCGCTGGTATGGGATCGGTCCCGGCTAAGCTTTGTCGTCAGGTGGTCGCTGTGGAGCCAAATGAGCAGCTTGCATTCGATTCGTTTCCGGTGCAGCATCACCAGCTCAGGAATTTTGCCTCCCCCCCGTGCTGCGCGGGTGGGTTTGTAAATCTGGTGGTGCTTGTAATCGGTGACAAAATATGACAAAGATATGTGCAATTCCCTGGGGTTGAAAGGTGGACTGAACAAATCTGGACAAAGTTTACTTCCGTTTGGATTTCTGTGACTTCAAAGTTTCTAAGGTGAGACTTGCAAAGCATCATCTCAACTACATAGTCCACCTATGTCCACCTACAAGAAGGGGAAAAATCGGTTCCTAGCAGGGAAATTCACCACCCTTTCGAACACCTTCAGGGAGACTAACAGGTCACAAACGTCCTCCTTGATCACCTGCGAACTTGGACCTTTGCTTGAACTACAAGAGCTGCCAGAAGCTGCCAGGAGGCCTTTTGTGTCCAAGAGAAAGCAGAGCCCCAATGCCCCAACCATCCTTGCCACCGTCCTTGCCCTGATGGGCATCCTGTGACACATCTAAGGATGACCTGGACATCCATTCGCAGCGAGCTTGAACGTTGGCAACTGGATGGTGAGGTTGTGAGCGAGCTGACGCTTGCTCAGGTGCGCGTAGTGTTGCAATGTTGCCAAAGATTGTTCAAACACTACTGTATTTGTCATTGTGTCAGCTTGTACATGCTTGCACATGCTTGCATGCTGCTTGTACATGCTTGTATGGCATTTGCTATGCATTTGTTTTTCCTATCCTACCCGGTTTCCCCATGTTCCTCCTTTGTTTGCCCTGTTTTTTCGTTGTTCAAAACTGTTCATCCATCCTACGAGCATCTACCTTTCTGAGTCCAACATCGCAGTCCACTTCGGCAGAAGTCCGGAATGATGCCTCACCCCAAGTGGCACCAGGAGTCATGGCATCCAACACCCCACCTGCCAAGGGGGCATAACATGGTATAACCGTTTGTATAACTCCATATTTGGAATGGCTGAAACCTTCCTTTTGATCGTTTTACGTGCTTTTTGGTGCCCAGGCGTACCTACATAACCTGTTTTGCTGCACACGAGATCTGGAGGTATACAGTGAAGACTCAACTTGTCGACCTCGTTTTGTGCTTTCTATCTTGGAGGAAGAATTTGATGCCACATCCAGAGTTGCCTCTTTTTTCAAGAAAAGCATAGACCGACCATGCACGGACCTTGAATTCTTGTCAAGAGTCAGAAGTCCAGCTTTCCGCCTGCCAGGTGTTTTGTCAGTCCATCAATGATTGTGGTGTCCCTTCAGCCATCCGAAACTGAACATTTCAAACTGCCTCGTATGGAGACGAGCACCAGCAATCAAGCTCCCTTCAGCTGATATGACTCAAAGTCCTATGAATTCAATCATCAAGGGACAATGGCTATGCTGCCGGTGGTTGATGAGCTCGGATTTTCATGAATTTCTCCGGATGATATCACCGTAAGGTCAGTGTTTCTGGCAGATTTTTACATCAAATGCCTCTTTGGCCGGTGGTTTTGGAGATTATTATGTTCCCAAATAGGTTGGCTAAGTATTTTCTGGATTATATATAGTTTCAGAAATGTTGGCCATCCTCAAATGGTCCCGAAACTATTTAATGTTGGCCGATGAACATTGATGAACTCATATATGTTTGGGAATGGGTTATCACCACCAGTTCTGGGATTCAGTTTTCCCCTGTTTTTTTCCAGAGATTTTGCAGATTCCAGGGCAGCTTCGACGTGGCTGTGCTGCAACACGTTCTGTGCTCAGTGGACGACCCGCAACAGCTGCTGTGGCAAGCGCGGCAACGATTGAAACCAGGCGGGTGTGGTGAACCAAGTGACCGAGAATGCATGAGACTGCTAAGAAGCTAAGAGGCTTTGCTAAGAGGCTTTGCTGAGAGATGCCTTTGAGCTATAAACGCTGCTTCAAGTGTTGCAAAACCTGAGCATTGTGTTAGTTCAGCGCTGTGCGATGGTCATTTGTTTAATTCTGGAAGCTGAAGATGAAGAGACCCACATTTTTCTTTGATGAGCAAGCCCATGTTCCATCATTTTCCCACTTAGAAGGAGATCCCAAGCTTCGACCAGTTGGAAACTGGGAAATGAAGGTATTTCATCCCTCAGGTTTAAAGGTGATGTTTGTGGTGGTTTTATGATTTCAATATGGATGATATTGTGCCACAATTCTACATCTCAACCTTTCGTAGGGGCTGGAAGTAGAGTGAACCTGGTGACCCAAAGTATATGGATGCCTGGATGTGAATGAGCAATGCCTTTGGAAGAATAGCAGCCTTTTGTTAATTTTCTACTTGATTGAGGCGTTTTTGCCTCCAGTGTGGGCTCTTTCGCAGCAAGCGTGGCTAGAAGTGTACAAGTGATAGGCAGCACTTAGATGATTTGAACATCTCCTCAGAGATTACTTTGCATGCAGCAGATGTACAGGTTTATTGGATCAGGTTTGCCTGGCATCCCTGTGGCAAATGCTGAGAGCCTGTGGATAGGTGGGGGGTATAGAGTTGGAGGGTTGGCATTTGCACAAGTGGCTTGTCAGTAGACTCATCGGCTCAAGTTCACAGAAACGAAGGGCCTAGTTCACCCTTCGAATGATGTCCTTTACGGAGACATCACAATTACTACAGAAGGAGCTCATGAACGATTACAGCTACCGGGCCACTTGGCACTACTGCTGAGATGTGTCATCAGTGTTCAAAGATGACCATGGAAGCTCCTGATATTTTTTTGATGTTTATTTTTGTTGATTGCATTTCGCCAAGGTTGATGGAATTCCTCCGATGAATGATTCGCAGTATGCCTCTTGCCCGCAGTGAATTTTGTCGTTGCTTTTGCTCGTGGAACCAACCTTTGTCCGCTACCTCCGTGGATATGCCTCACTCAATCTCTCCTTGGGAGCCCACAACATCCGACCATCTCAAAAATGGGACGGCCAGAACATTTTTGGACTCCTATGGGCTCCCACAATGTAAAATAATCTCCAATCTTCTAATGTATACATGAGAATACAGATTAACATTATGTTTTTCGTGTTTCACTTGGGGTTTCAACCAATAATCTTGAATTTGCCAAAAGTTTATCGCACAAGTGTTTCACTCATTTTCAATCCAAGTTGCTATTAAACAATTACTTTTTAGTGCAAAGAAAATTCTCAAAAACTTCCGCTTGTGCTAGGACTTCAACCATGTGCAGTCGCACCCACCTCCCAGTGCCTACATGCAGCGCACTGCCGCGGGCGCTGGGGGCGGTGGCCGTGCATCGGCCATGCCGCAGAGCCGCGGTGGCTTTGGACGCAACACGGAGACGGCGCGGCCCATGACCTCCAACCGTGCAGCGGGGTACACGGCGGCGGGGAAGCAGGGAGGCAACAAGGCGAGCTGGCGATGGATCGTGGATAGCTGGGAGATGGGGGATGAGGATGCTGAAGATGATGTTGAAGATGAGGATGAAGATGAGGATGATGATCATGATACCATCCATCATCATCATCATCATCATCATCATCATCATCAGCAGCACCACCAACACAACCACCATCATCATCATAATCATAAAAGGGTGGATAAATCACGGTTGATGGTAGCTGATGGGACGGATGGGATGAATTCCTGATGTCACCGAGAACAGAGGCAGTGTTTCAATTCTTTTACTCGCAAAACATGTTTTTGCGGAGAAAATCCATGCAACGCTTTTCCTTCAATGCCAATGCCAGTTGCTTGGCATCCCTGAAGGTCTTTGATCCTTTAAATCAAGGGGACAAGGGCGCAGCGAAGCCCCTGGAAAAGAAAACAGAGCTATCTCCCGAAGAAAAGCTTCGGGAGATGGAAAAAGAAACTTGCTGCAAACTACGGAAGATGAAGCCCACAAATCCCTACATCCGGTGGGGGACGTTGATTAACATCTATTTATATCGATTTGACATGTTTGCTGTCACTAATGAAGCCTTGCCTTTCCGCATTGCTTAAGGGATATATGGCCCATTTGGATGTGTATTTGTCAGCGGTGCAGCGCCAAACATCAGGGTGTTCCTATCAGGGGGATGGCTGGCGGTAGCAGGCTGGATGTGGGGATGGCATTGGCTCGTTGCGCCCAGGAAATTCATCGCCTAGTAGAAGAGAGTGCCATCACTCGAGAGCGTGGAAATCTGCGCGAGGCTCTTGAGAAGGGCAAGGAAGCAGGGAAGAAGGACAGACGGGGTTTGGCACTGTGAGGATTTTCATGTTCTGATTGGTGTTTTCAAACATTTGTTTATGTTTCCTACAAGTAATTAGTGATCATAAACTATACTTATTAACAAATGGTTGGTTGACTAATATTGTGTATAGGGGCTGAAGCCACCAACCAGTGTGTCATGAAACTTATATGAGGTACCAGGGGCGGTCCTGGGGCTGGCTTTCAAGAATGATCAAATTCGGCATTTTCTTGATGCCCTGCCTCTTCGAAAACGCATATTGGCTTTCTTGAGCCGGTTCACATCCATTCAGCAAGCGTGCCCTGAAGGAGAGACAACTCTGTAGACTGCGGGTAACTTTGGCTATGTTTGTTTGCATTTTCTTGTTGGCAGGATGACTTAGATGTGGTCATCATGTGTCTTTTGCCGCGGGATTCGGGAAAGCAACTCCTTCGACTGAGGAACAGCAGAACCTTCTAGACCAATTGAACGTTGATCTCACCTACGCTGTGTGCCTCAATCTTGCCATTCAGCACCAGGCAAATGACAATGACTCGCGGCATCAACAGCAAACTTGTCCTTTTTTGATGCTGCATCAGCCTGAAAAGGGGCCATTACAATGAACAAATTCATTCTGGGTGATCCATATAATTTGTTGCTAGACAAATGCTGTTCCCTTCATTTCCAAAAGGTTAATCAAAAACTGACAGTTCGTGGTTGTTTTCAGTTTGACCCAGCAAAAGGCCCAGCTTTGCTCATTGCCGCAGATTTGAGGGTTTTTGTGGTTTTGCCGCAGTATTCCACCAGAAGCTGTCAATTCTTGAGTGGCGGGAGAGAATGGCGGATTCCAAATCAGGAATTCAGGATCCATTCGTCAACCTAATAGCGAAGGCTTGTCATCACATAATTTTATTCTGCAAAATCCTGCATCAAGCCTGCGAGGTCTGTGCAAAGGACTACAAAAGCTTTAAAAACAAGTTCAAATTCCCACAAAATCAAAGAACTGGGGTGCAATGGTGTGTGTGTGTGTGTGTTGGTAATTTTTGCATGTTTCCAAAAATGACACCAGTGATGAGAGAGGTATATGGGGGTTTGGGTATGGGTCAGGTATATCAATACATCCCCACCAAAAAGAGTGCGTATCGAGGCAATCCGTGGAAGATGAAGGAGGCCATTTTTTGATTGCTAGCTATGCTACACCCAAGTACTTTTCTTCTGCCAGGCACATCTCAAAACAAAGGAAGAGGACGTTGAGTTTTGGAGATACCACCCACCACAGGGAGGACAGTTCGGAACTAGTCATCTTTGAATCAAGGAACGCTGAATAGTTCTATCAGAATGCTGCCGGTCCCGAGACCCACGGCGCTGAATGTGGCTTGAGAAGTGGTGATTTGGTTTTGCATGTTGCTAAGGACAATGAGGCCTTGACTATCTACACACAGATCGTCAAGAACAAGCAGTATCCCTTTAGTGGGCGCTTTCGAGTAAACATGGGCAACATTTACTTCAAGCAAGAGAAATGGACTGCCGCAATCAAGATGTACAGAATGGCTTTGGACCAGATTCCAAACAATGTGCAGGCAGCACAGGGCCAGGGATATAGTCACTGTCCTCTTTTGCTTGGGTCCCGTTGAGTCTTTGTCCCATTGGTTTAAGGGTGCCATGCCTGTGCAGAGCACACAGCTTTATCCTGTTAGGCGATCCGCTTCAAGATCATGAGAAATATTGGCCACGCTTTCTTCAAGATGCATCAGTTCCCTGATGCCATCGATTCATATGAGAATTTGTTGATGCATGGAGCCCAACACTTGGATTTTATGACCGGCTTCAATCTGATTCTTTGCTACTTCGCCCTTGGAGATAAAGTCGCTTGGCACGATTGGGCGAAGTATAGGAAAGACACTGGACGCCTGACATTGTTATGAGCACAGGATAGATCAACCGAAATCGGCCAGTCTAATCCTTTTGGTTCTTTTTGGTTCTTTGGCACATAGGTGCGCCCATGGGACATTTGCCTGTCTTCTCGATTATAAGGACAAGATGAAAAGCGGCTTCTTGAAGCTTCTCAACATTGAGCAGGTTGGCTTGGAGGATTTCGATGAAGAGGAAGAAATCGAGCTGGGCCAGACTGAAGAGCAGAAACTTGGCCTTTGCTTGATCTCAGACATATGCATGCTATGACAATAATGTGATGCTGTTTTCGGGAATCCCCACCTCATTTCCTGGTGACTGGTGAAGTGGTTGTGCCTTTTTTAACTATAATCATTGAATACAGTATAGCGAGTTCAATATGGCATATTAGTTGGCATAGTAGGAATCATATACACACAATTTTGACGATAATTCAAGTGATACAATGGAATCGTGGCCACGGCTTCAGCCCCCTGCACGAAGGAAACAGGAAAGTGCCAATCGCACCCTGACGGAGGGCGACGACGCCTTGCGAGAAGACATCAAGCGAAGACAGCGAGAAGCCGCCAGGCGCTGTGAGCATCCATGGGGTCACCATGACCGGTTGGTGGTTGGGAAGGAGCTAAGGAGCCGTATCCGCAGCTAGGGGGCTACCAGGAGCTACCAGGAGGCAGATGATGGTTGAATGACGCTTAAATGATGGGTTATGACGGTGAAATGGTTGCTGCATGATGGTTACATGGTGGTTAAATGATGGTTGCATCGCGGCTAAATGATGTTGGAATGGTTTGATGTATGAATGATGTTTTTCATGGCGTTTAACAAGTAGATTATGTTTGAATGACGTTTGATGAGGAGTTTGGCAGGTCGATGATAGGAAAGGAGCGGTTGGTAATGGTTTTGATGAGTGCGGGATGACATGGAATGATTTAGTATGGTTGGTTACTAGTGGTTAATGATGGTGAAAAAGCACGCCCCTGAAATCCACCAGCACAGTGGAGAAAAACAGGCTATACAGTACATCACCAGGTTTCCCATAGCTGGTTTTATTCCATCAAATATAGGGGGTTGATTTGTTTGGATCATATTCCTGGGCTGTTCACCATCTTTCATTTGCAGCTGCAATGACCCCGCCCTTTGGTAGAAGCGATTTCCTGTGCAGGATACCAACCAAACCAGCCGGCAACCAGGTCAATCCTGTGTTTGGATGACCTGAGTGAATTGATACATTTAGGCACAGGCAGAAGTGGAGTTTCAAAGGCGAGAGATATGCAACACAATTAGGCTATTTAGGTAATTACGTGTTAAATGCATTACGCATGCACACCCAGACACACACACACAAAATCACACACACATGCATGTTTTATTCATATGTGTTTTTTCTGGTTGAATATGCATGCGACCTTATTTGCCTGTGGGCATGCACCGTTTCATTGCTGTTGCATGCATGTATATGCGTAAATATTTGTGCAAGGGTGTGAACAAAACAAATCGTTCATTAAGCTACTTGCATGTTCAGCACTTTTGAAGACTCAGCAGTTTGAACATGTTTGAAGCACTTGCAGTTTGAGCATCTCCAAGTGGTGAGATCACAGCACACCTGCGGACTGCCCTGACAGGTTCATCGTCAATGCCGCGAATCTCATCGCACCGGTCATCGAAAAGTCCGAGGTCTTGGGCTATGACTGGGTCGCCTGGCAGTGAAAGCTGCTGGCGGGGACAGCTGCTGGGTTTGTCCAAATTTCATGCGCTTACCTGCCACTGGGGGTAGACATTTCATGCACCGACCCATGTTGGCAGGCTAATGGTTGGCTAATGGTTGGCTAATGGTTCTATTCCCGGCACATGGTTTTGTTCATTCTTCTGTAGTAATGATGCATGTGGAGGTCATGAAAGATAGACTTACGCCATACGCTGGCATATCGCGATAGTTCGTAAGCATTGTCCCATAAACTGGCACAACAACAAACAACCAACAACAACAACAACAACAACAACAACAATAATCGCAACCGTGAGGTTGACCAGGTCATGGACAGCAGATTCTCCAGGTTGACTCATCGCTTCACATTTGCACCAGCCTGTGATTTTGTTGACGCTGAGGTCATTGATTCTTTGAATCACCATGGCTTCCCGCGCATTGGATCAGAGCTGGAGATTGCCAAGAGTTGCTTCTTTTTGCGACGGAAGGAGTTTGATCAGGCAATCCAAGTGCTGAAAAAGTTTGAGCGACACTTGGTAGCAGTCACAACTTTTTTGCGGACATTTTGTTCGAGGATCATGGGAAGTCGCGCGAAGGGTGCGGTGGGTTGTGAGCTCCAGTGAAGAAATATGCGTATTGGATGAAGCAGAGTTAAAAGCTTCCACAAGCAGAACGACTGCGCAGTCATGTCCATATAAGTATAGTATACGCGCATTTCAATAATATATGCGCACCCATAGGTCCATTGGCGCGCACACATGCACAAACATGCACTGTACATCAACATACATCAACACATGCATGACATCGCATGACTACATTTGCGCATGCATGCGGTTTTTGAACCCTGGACAGTACGCATGTCTATATGCATGTGCATTCAAATTGGTATAAGAGCATCTCCATACATTCACGTGTGCGCATCGTCACCAGGGAGAGCTATGGGATGGGAACATGCAAAAGCCATCTCAGGCTGCTTGGGGTTAGGCTGCTGATAGCCTTTGGTTGTACACTGGTCTTGATTAATTAAGGCCGGTGATCGAATAAGATGCAGTCTTGCAGTAGACATCTCAAAAAGGACTTGTTACACTAGTTGGTTCGGCCCTTGCATCCCCCAAAGCCAAACCCAGGGCCAGCCCCCGGTCAAGATACTTGTGTCAAACCCGGTCTTTGAATGTCTTTGAAGTACCTCCTGATGGGTTTGCTGGTCGTGCCTTGCGGGAGCCGACAGACAGAAATGCCTTGAGGTAAAGAGCCATCGCTGATGGCCTGCGCGGCAACGAATTTGTCCTTCCTATATTTCTTGGAAGCAGAACATGTCAATGCAGAGAAGTATGCAGACATAGCGGTGAAAGCTGACCGCTACAATGCCAGGGCATTGGTCAACAAGGGAAATTGTAGCTTGCTTTGGATTACGAAAAGTGTTCGCAAGGACAAAATGACTTGACAATGCAGAAGCGAAGGTTTGATCAGCGATGTGGTTCATTGTTAGGTTTCCGACATGGTAATCGGATATGTACTGGAACAATTTTGGAAACTGCTCGTTTTCTCCTTCAAGTTTCCATAGCGTCCCCGACAGAGTTTCCAGCAGAGAATGCGTGGATCGAAGATGATTTTGGTGCCTTGATGTGACTTGTCACATGGATTGAAGATGGTTTCAGTGACTTATCATGTTGCCCATCCAAGGGATGCCCTGGCAAAAAAAATCCAAGGCATGTTCATGAATGACGAGTTCGAAAGGGCCAAGGAGGTATACTTAGAGGCGATTGGCGTCAGTGCTGATTGCTTGGAGGCGATTTACAACCTCGGGCTGGTGAACATGCACATCGGCCACTTGCCAATGACTAGTGGTGGCGCCTTGTTTCCTGCGGGTGTTTCAGCTGTAGTAGTATGGCGTTTTTCGGGGATTGCTGACCATTGTCCTGCACTATAAAAGGTCCGCGAATGTACTTCGAATGTGCTTTCCCAAACTGAAATCCATGCAGAAATCCTGCCTTTCTTTCCTCTCTGGCTTGCTCGACACCTGTCATTTGGTGCAGTGCATTTGAATTTCCGGGTATGCAAAGACTACAAAGCTGCCAAGCTAAAGTAGACCGACCATTTTTTCATGTCTAAGACAACTGTATCCCTGCATGTCCCCATCAGATTTGTTTGTCTGAAACCTTTTCCAAGCCAGCACGGGACTAGGCAAGTACCAAGAAGCGTTGCTTGCCTTTGATAAGCTCCATTCCATCACTCACGTGAATTGCGACTTGGCCGTTGGATGCCTGTGGTGTGCTTCATGTTCAATTGAACATGCTGGTATGTGCACATTTCATTTTACTACGCTACATTTTCAAGAAAACATGTATTGTTTGTATCTCTTTTCTGTGTACGTGTATACATATAATACATACAAACATAAATAAATAAATAAATAAATAAATAAAAAAATAAATAAATATTATATATATATATATATATATGTGTGTCTCGCCTTTAGCCCTGCTGA
>VSDK01002218.1:166875-209818 GCA_009767595.1 Symbiodinium kawagutii | reverse complement strand
AACCGCTTCAGGCGAGGTGATGTGGCAGTTGGGTGACATCCACGAGAAACTGGGCAACCATGCCAAGGCGGGGGGGGCCCTGCGCATGGGCTAAAACATTACTCGCCTGTTGGCTGATGGTGTCACAAGTGACTTGCATAGCCACTGTACCCAAACAAAAGGGTTGTGTGGTGTCCCCTGACCAAGGCTGCCCCGTACATGAAGAGAGAAGTAATTGGAGACAAATGGACACAGGACATTTAGATGCAGCATGTAGGCCTCCGGCATTCTAGCATCAGTTCTTCGTTCGCCCCGAAAACAGCGTGCTAAGTATTCAACCCCCACAACTTCATGACATGGGTGCTGATTACATGCATTCTACCTTGGATGGTATTAGGCTTGGGTATTGATTACATGCACCTTTGAATACCAAGAATTGATTATATACATTCATGGGAATTAGGCTTGGCTTTTAGCACTCTAAGATTGTCAAGGGACGGCCTTGGACCTGTGCAGGCTCATGAATGGTTTTCACTGCTGGTCACTTCACCAAAGGGGCGTCCTACAGATCCAGGTGGGGTGGCGTTGGGCAGGTGGGTTCTAGGTCTGAAAATGAAGATGTTGGGATGCCTGAAAGCCAACAAACACCTTACTGGTGACCATGGTGACCCATGTTTCGTGATTTGGCGCTGCTGACATTTGATTTGTGCTTGCGGGACCCCTTTGCAACTATATAATAAGATGGAAGGTACGGAAGTTAGTACGGTGACTGTTGCCAGGTGTGCTGGCGAGATTGGCCAATCTCTTCAACAAAGCTGGCGATGAGACTCAGGCCTTCCACTACCACCTGGAATCCTACAGGTATTGGCCGGTGGATATGAATGTCATCACTTGGCTGGGCATCTACTATGTGAAGCAGGAGATGTATGAGGTGCCATGGCTCAAAGTTGAACCCACCCTGCCCGCTCTTTCAACCATGGCATCCGGCGCAAATCACAGCCCTAAAGGAATGTAGGATCAAGAAATACATCAATGAGTCAATCATGGTTGAATTGTAGGTACGCGAGGGGGAGATTTCTTGCACGGAATGAGATTGTAACAAAGGTCTATGGGATAATTGCAACTTTGGTTTTTGCATTGATCACCAGATGCACTTGCCAAAGTGTTTTGGACTAGTATCCAGTAGTTGTTTAACCACTATTGTTGCTTATTTTCCCTTATCATTAACCACTATTGCTGGTTTTTGAGGCTGCGATCCCCTTTTTCTCCAGAGCTTCCCAGATCGAACCCAACGAAGTGAAGTGGAGACTGATGGTAGCTTCATGCTACCGGCGGATGGGAGCCTACCCAGCAGCCTTGAAGTTGTACGAAGATATTCACAAATCGCACCCCAACGACATCGAATGTGTCAGATACCTCATCACCATTTGCAAAGAGATGAAGCAGAAATATGACCACTATGCAGCGCATTTGCGGAAACTGGAGCGTCTTCAGGAGGCACAAAATGGACAGGGTGGACGCCCCATGGGCACTGTGTCAGCAATTGACGATTCGCCCCATGACGACGGCGGCCGCATGGGCTTTGGTGGCTCTCGTGGGCATTTCGATGAGGATGACCCTCCACCAGCACCAGCTGACCCTCCAAGACCTCCCATGGCAGCTTGGTAGTGGCAGTTTTGGAATGATTTTCCCAGCTGTCCTCACATATCCTCAAAGATTTGTTTCCAAAGAATTTGCCAGACTATTCTCCAGATGGGCAAAAATCGTTATCAATTATATAGCATATTTCTCCCGTACAGCCCTTGCCTCAGCTAATTTCCTTGGCGATGGGATGTGATAGGATCAAAATGTCAACCTATCATCCCATCATGATCTTAATTCAAAAGCATAAATCTTGATTAATCCTATCCTATGTGATGGGAATTCCCACGCTGCCACAATGGAACGCCGCCCAGGAACTTTTCGAAGCAGAGGCAGATTTACCACAGAAGGCTGCGCCCAAGCGAAGGCTGGCCGCACCCAAGGCGACCGATGATGATGACGATTGGGGCAACGATGACCTCACAGATGTGCTGCCTCCAATGTGAGTCACCGAAAACTGGAGATCTGTGGCAGTTGTACAGTACTGGTGCCGGCTGCAGGGCCCGTAATGTAAAAATGTGGCAGGAATTCGTTTTTTCAGAAGGCTCCTGAATCTTCCGATGAATTGCACCAAAAGAAAAGATAGAAAAGCGACCACTCAATGCAAGTCTGACTGCTTTTTCATGACTGGTTCAATACCGGGGGCCCAGTTTCACCTGCTCAGCATGCCGATGACTTCCAACTCATAGAATCCGCTCGCGACTTGAAATGCCGCGCGTTCAGAAGATGGCATTGACATGCTGTTGAGTCGCTTCGGTCAACGAGAAATGTGATTACGAACAGTGGCATGATGTGGCATGCATCGAATGTATATATAGGTTTATAGGCGCCATTTTTTGTTTTGAATAGAAGCAGTGGAATGGCATATATACAGCTACTAGTACGTATACATGTTTCAGTTTCCGATGGCTTCAGAAGTGCCCCACAATATGCCGGTGGGCAACTCGCTTGACCTGGGATGTTTTCCAGGCGGTCTCCTGATGTTCGTGGAACATGTGCCGCCGACCACGGTGGGACCCTGGCCTACCACGTTGTTCAGTGCTTCCCACCGCATTTTGAGACCAGTCATGGCGAAGCTTTGTGGCCGCTTGTCCAGGTTGAGCTAGCGTCGAGCGAATGCAATGCAAGTAATTACTGCACGGGCGACCTGCAATGAGCATGTTGATGCATTTTGATGCATTTTGGGAATCAACTTGAACCAGGAGTGACATCACAGTATACTTTGTCATGTTCCATGATGGCCCTTTTGCGGCTTGATGACTTTTGCGGATGGACTCGTGAGTTCTCCAAACTTAGATGCGGATATACTGTACGCTTCAGACTGAGTGGTTTACAAACATATCATTTGATGATTTCATGGACATAATACATACACACACATATATATATATTATACCACATTAAATTGTGTGCAAGTGTGAGTGTGAATGATTTTTCGTCTCGCCTCTGGAGCATGTGAAAAGAGACCGGGTTGGAGAGGTGCTGGCGTGGAGATTCCACCAGAATTTCAACATGAAGAACTACCCCTGGAATCCCCTGGATCATTCAAGAAATCATCCAAGATCATCTCTGAATCACCCAGAAGTGACTGGCCATGATTTCTTTCAGGGTTAGCTAACCATCAGATCATCACTATGCCGCAGAAACTGCGCAGATTTGCCCAGGGGTTGAAACACGACCAGCCGTTTGGAGACCTTCACCGAGGTTGTGATTTGAATGTCGATGCGGCGAAGCTACTTTCCAGGTCTGTGAGCTGGCAGGTGCAGTTGATGCATTGGAAAACATTGGAAGCTACAGTCGAATGCACGCTACAAAGAAATGCAAGCAAAACATTCCAAAACCTCGCAAAATCTGTTCTAGCAAGTGATTCTATTACGATAATTTCATAATTTCGGGCTAGCTGGTACATGCTGGTACCTATACCTCTTATGGCCGGCCCCGTTGCACACGTCGGCATTGGCAGACAACATTTGTCCAACGCAACGTGGTCTAGCAGGAGCATGCATGTTGGTATGATTGCGAACAGGTTTTCAAAGAAGTTTTGATGACTGGTCGATATCGTGTTGAGGAAACTAGGTTTTACGTGGTTTTACTTTGCATCCGCGAGTGTGACAGATATAGATCAGGCAAGTAGTTGAACCTGAACATTAACATGAGGGTAAGCATCATCATGCCCACATGCTCAGTCATTTTTCTCCGCAGGCCTTGCACTTCACTCGCTTCGAACTGATGGTTTGCGGCATGTCGGTCCCACATATTCGGGGTTTGGCCGTGAAAGCACGCCTTCCAGCCCATGACTTGGACTTCCTGTAGCGCTTGGGAAAGTGTTAACCCTTGAGGGCGGCAGTAGTTTGTGCAGGCCTGCACCCTCCCAGCAGTGCAAAGACACTTGCTTGCTTCAGTTTCCGTACCGTGGGGTAGCAGCCCACCAGCAAAAGATACACAACGACACATGTGGGGCGGCCCTCGCAATCTATGCGCTGCGGCTGTGGGGCGGAATGACTGGGGAGGCAGAGGTTTTGGAGGGAAAGTTCCGGCCCTGGGGTGTCAACATAAGCGTAGGCCCGTGATGTGCAATTGCGTATTGTTTTTGTGAGCACAGAGCCTTGACTTGCCACAGCAGACTGTTTTAAAGTTGTAGTTTACCCCTGAAGTGGGTGATTTCCATGATTACAAGGGATAGTCAATGAAGATTATTGGATTGGGTATCTCATTTGAGGATTGTCCTTCAAGATACTTGGACTTCAAATTCTGCCATATGCACGGACATTGTCAAGTTGGTGCGTGACCATTTTGATGGGTTGTCCAAGTTTGTGGAACACCTGGACCACCACTAACTAGTCTCCCCACAATTAGGTATGTAGACCATACGGCATGCAATGATGGAGCTCTTTTGTTTTCACATTGCTTGGCGGTTTGAGAGGCTTTCAGCAAATATGTTCATCAGGGAAGCGTCTAAATGCTTACTGCGTCCTGTAAACAATTGTTGCTTACCCCTCCTATTTGCGTTCTTATGTGATTGCTTGCTCGCTTGCTGAAACATAGTAACCAACTCACTTGCTAAAAGAATCTGACCAACTGACTTGATAACACACACTTCAGTACTTGCTTTAATTCCATACCTTAATCACCTATATTTACTCGTTCTTAAGTCAACACGAGTGTATACTTTGCAGTTCTTCTTTATGACTATATATATATATATGTATAAAAATATTGCATTGGATATTTCCGCACGCCCATGTTTATTTTTCAAATTCAGGACAAAGTACTCTTATATCAACCACTATGAACCAATATTACCATATATTAATCATGGTTATTGACTCTTACTATAACCACTATAAAGTATCTACAATGAACGCATCGTATTCTCACACGCTCAAGGCCCCCCACTGTGTCTACTTGGTTCGCCAGGGCGAGCCCTTCACCACAAGCTGCAGTTGGCGCCCAGAGACGGGCGCAGGGCGAAATGACCAGCACATGGAGGTCATGGTCAAACTATCAGCCATGAACTGCAGACCATCATAGACCATCCGTCTCAGCTGTATTTTGAAGCCACTTAGTGTCTTAATCTGTTTGGTGGTTTCAAACCCTGTTGATTTTCCATTGCAGTTATCAACAATTGGTTGGTTGACTAATATTTTTCAGAGGGGTTGAAACCACCAACCAGTCATCCATGAACTAGCATCATTCATGACATTCGCAATCTTTTTTGGTTGCTAGTTGTTCGATTCTTGGTTGTGCGATGCAAGTTGCAAGCATGCCCAATGCTGGTCAATGCTGTCTCATCTCAGTGAAGAACACCGCAGCGATTGAGCTGCTGTGGACTTGCCTGTATAGCTATAGATAGTGAACCATGCAGCATGTGCTCATAACGCCCTCGACAGCCTCCTCAATCTTACAAAAGGGCCAGCTTGCTGAACTCAAAGGATGCAGCAATGGCACAGGTTCAAAATTCTGATGCTCATGGTCAGAGTGTCACCCCTTTGATGTGAACTTTCATCTTTGACATTTCCTCCCCTTGGAATGATTTCCAACTGACAGTGGCATTGCTGTTCATTACAATCATGATGACTGCTAGTGGTGGCCAATGATGGTGAATAAAAACCCTGAGAGACAGACTCTGTCAACGGACTCATGGCATTGAATGCGAACTTTGCTTCACTGCCCTGGCAACGCATCACTGATCGGTCGTGCGGAGGAGCGGTGCCTTGACTGACGGGTAGCGGTGCTGTGCTGGAGATGAATATGATTTAGATGGATTTACACATACATATATATATATATATACAGCACTATATCATAGGTATAGGTACCATCATAGTCTATGATTTACCCTTCACACCGCTCAACAATTTGCCTTTATATTGAACATTGAGCGCGCAGAACACACGATTTGTCGGTATCACATTCATTAATTGTGCTCCCAAACTCAATTGAACAACTTTTCGTGTTGTAGGGCAAACTGTGGGACGCCCTGGCAAAAAGATGCATGGAGCGTGCATAGCACGAGACTAAGAACGAGACTAAGCTGGTTTCAACCGCTTTCAGTTTTGCGTTTCTAAGTCATTTCTGCCGGGTTTTGCCACACATTGGTACATGCATGTCCCCTCTTCGCTTATGACAAGGATTTGAATCAGCATTTGCCTCAGCATGCAGGTGACTTCGCGGCAGTTGCACCAAGCCTTAACGACGGAAGGCCCGCAGAGTCGGCGCTCTGCGTGGCTTTTGCTTGGCGCGGCCCTGGGCTTCTCGAGTCGCAGATGCCGCGCAGAGTCGGCCTTGACGGACGAGCAAAAGATGGCCATCCTCCAGGACAGGATTCCGTGTCGGATGAGGGCTGTGAAGATCTGAAGTGTCGACTTTATTCTGAGGCTTCGGATTCCATTCAAGTCCATTCCCAAGAAATGTAGAAGCAACAAGAACACCTTTTAAGTTTTCATGCTTCAGAATGCTTCAGACACTCGTGGAATGTGCGCAAGCACGAGGAAGTTCAGAGCATGGGAGACATTGCAGTGAATGCCCCCACAGTTCAAGAAGAAGAGGCTGCATGGACAAAGATGCTGGACCGCTTCGCAGGGCTTCCAGATATCGAGGTCAGAGTGCGATGTGACTTGGCCTTGCTCCAGACCATCGGCGAGTTATCAATGTTGTTCATTGATGTTTTTTGTTGTTCATTGATATTCATTCTTAAGATTATTCATTTTTCTTTTCCACGTGGTTGATTGATTTTGTTTCCATATTTGAGCTTTCAGCGGTCATCTCACACCGAGAACATCCAACTGTGCACCCATGGCAGGCAATCGTGGTAACTCCTTGGCTCGTCAGGGCAAGTTGGATGAGGCCTTGAAGGATTACGACCGAGCGATTGAGCTGGTGCCAAATGCGGCAGATCCACATTTGAACCGTGGGGCTGTGTACGAGTCCTTGGGTCGCCTTGAAGAAGCTCTGAAGGATTATGATGTGGTGCTGCCACTCGCCTCAGCTGGCGTGGAAACTCGCAAGTGATATCCAAGAAAAGGATCTGCTGGTAAATCATCTTGAGTTCTCCATTAAAAGGGTACCCTATATGTTTAACAGTGTTTAACTGCCATAGGCATGAGTCTGTCATTTGTTTCAATCGCATTGTGGGGACAACGTTCCACAGTGAGCAGTGATTGCTGTGATAGCTAGAGTCGGCTTAATATCGGACTTCTTTGCGACAGAAGATGTCCATGACTGCAAGCTGCAAGCATCCAAAGATGCTTGGCAATACTGTATTACTTTTGGTCTACCAATGCTTTGTATACAAATTGTCACGCCCTTCGGAGTGGAGTAAGAGTGACGGACATCAACAGCAATGGCAGTGAGGCATGTGCAGGTCACATATTGTATCTATGGCGAATCTAGAATAAGGATGAACAGTTGCACAGTGACAAACAAAATGTGGCGGATTCTCAGGCAGGATGATCCAACCGACCCAGCTGCATGGAACAATCGCGGTAACGCTTTGCTGGGCCTAAGCCGCTTTGAAGAAGCGAAAGACTCCTTTCAGCAAGCCCTAGATATTTCAGGAGCTCTAAATGCTGGAGAGGATGGTTGATGGTTGAGATGTTTGATGGTTGTTCTTACAAGGATTTCAGTGTGCAACCAAAAAAATTAACCTTTTTAACTTGTTTCGAAGGGAGCCTTGGCCAGGCTGGCGGGATCGTTTTGTCAGCAACCAACGGTCCCATTGCAAGCCCTGGGGCCAACTCTGCTGGCGCAGGATCTCAGCAATTTGCATTCGCTGGGGTGAACCTGGCGATCGCTCAATATGAGCCTTGGTCGGCTTTGTGATGTTGACTTCTGATTGGTGAACGGGGCAACGCGTGGAAATCATTCTTGGAAATGGATGGTTCCCCGCATGGATCTTGACTTTTTAAAACAAGCGTAATTACATGCAATTAATTGCAATTAGTTACCCCACTTAATTTCACAATGTCACAGTATATGGATGTATATGGAAGTATCATGAAGTTTTCAGTTTCCAAGGTACTGCTGACGGGAACGGCTCGTTGAACCCCAGGAATTGAAAGAAGACGACGATGCCGTGAAGACTTTGCGCAAGCTCCTGGCCCGCTACGCTGAGGCCTTTCCTGATGCGCGGGCAGCCTATGCATTGATTCTTTGGGATCAAGGTGATCGTATTGAAGCCGAAGCTTGGATCAAAATGGATCGATTTGGGCAATGTTTATTCTGGTTGGTGGTTAGGAAGGAGCGATTTGGAGCCATGGGGTATCCCTGTACCCTTCTAATGGGAGAGCCATCTTGCTCTGGGTATCCATGGGTCATCGATGGTCGTTGTCGGTGTGGTTGCTCTTTCTGATTGGTTTGTGTTGTTGGTGATGGCACTTTTCTTATTGCTGCTACTTTTGATTTTTGGTCCTGTGATGTCCTTTGGCCACCTTGGTCGTTTTTGCTTTGAGTGATTGTGGCTTGTGGGTGGATGTACTCAATTTGTTCTTTCAATGTAAATTTGCATCTTATCAATGACTAGTGTGGTTGTTGGGGCTCGTGTAGTGTAGTGTGTGTGTTTGTAATTGCTGCTGCTGTTGTTGCCATCATTGTCACTTGTTGTTGTGGGGAAGGTTGGCACATTTTTGCATCGCGAGCGATCTATTCCTGCCCGCGACATCAAACTCTTTCTGGCCCCCCTGAATTTCTTGAAAGTATCGATCTTGGGAGAGAGAGAGAGAGAAAAAAAATAAAAATGCAACATGGTTCTGTTCTGCAGACGAACGAGTTGGAGCACTAAAGGGGACACCAGCTTATTGCAGGGAACCTCACCATGATGCATTCAGGTGGTGATGGTGTGTGTGTGTGTGTGTGTGCGAGTGCACGGGACATTTGCGTGTACGGTATGTGTTTGTGTGTGTGTGTACATTTGTGCATGTTTGTATCTATACCTCATTCGCACATGTCTCTAAATGTGTGTGCACATGAAGGCACATGTTTGCCATAGAATGTTTGAATCATGTTCACGACTTCCGACTTCATATGTGCATGCATGCATGCATGTAGTTTTCCAATGTTTTCCATACGTTCATGAATAGTTGCGGTGATATTGTGTTACTCGCATCTAACGTTGTTATAAATTTTTTGGTTTTCCACACACAGGACCGCATCAGCGAAAACCGGTGGGCCCCAGCACAGGAGTCGCAATGGGACCGTGCCACCAGCGCAGATCCACGCTACCGCTCCGAAGAGTGGGTTTCAACGTTTCGGCGATGGCCGACACGTTTGATGTCGGTGTTCAAGCGCTTTTCTGCAACCACCAGCGTCAAGGTGAAGTGATCGCCATACCTTGGGAGGTAGCACCAGTGCCAGTTGGCCACACATTTTTCTGCAGCGCAGCTGGCTCGTCGAGTAAAAGTTGCAGTTTCCAGGGCTGATTCAAAGGTTTATGGCAAAGACATGGTGATGGCAAATGGTTGATAATAGGCTTTAATGAAGGTTCATGAATTTCATACATATGTCAAACATGAGACATTTCATGAATGCTGGTGATGAATGATTGTTACCACATAGTCGATTCTAAGAAGTGGTGCTTTCAGCGGAACGCCGAGCGTTTTGTGCAAATTGGGTCGCCGAGGTGAAAGAAGCTTCTCCGAAAGAGGCCAAGAATTCAGGACCGATCTCCAGCCGCTGATGACGCTAGCTATGCGTGTTCCGAGTTGATGCAGTAAAACATAATCATGCACCGTCCAAGCGTTAAGGTAATCAAAGCACAGCGAAGAATGAGAAGATAACAATGACATCGACAACGACAGCAACAATTGCACAACAGAAACAACGGCAACGGGTACCGCATCAAGAAGGAAGCAAACCCATGTTGATCGTTGCTGCTGCAATGCGGGGTACTCTGCAGGAGCTAGTGGCTGGCCAACTAGCTTCTACATAGCTTTGGCCATTACTCTCTTTGCATGGAATCCCAGTCTCCGGCCATTGCACCAACGTTGCTCTGAAAGAAACTCAGACAATCAGAATCCTGAGCCTGTTTACTTGGGACAGGTTTTGACCGTGCAGCTCGGCTTCAGGATTGCTGAACAGTTCATGAGTTTTCATGATGACTGCAGTCTTTTTGGCCCAAGGTTTCCAAGTGTAGGAAAAGTCGGAAGTCGGATTTGCTGATTGCCATGTCGAACAAGATCATCAGCAGGCCTGCAGCAGGTGCCAGAATGGATCGCCGCCGCACAGAGGGTGATCATCATTACCAGGCACCAGACTTGGGCGTGGTAAAGGGCCACGGCAGGTGTTCATAGTGTCTACAACCAACAATTAACCGTGTAGCAAGACCGGGCAGTGAAGTAGCAAACAGGTGTCAAGGAAGAAGGGGCTCTTCAGATCTCTTCAGTATCATGAATGCTCTTACAGAATGCCCGCGCGACGCACCGCAAAGCCAGGTTGCCATCAAAGACCTGTCATCGGGGCGAGCTCGTCAAGGCTCCATCTCACTTGCAATCCACAAGGCGGGACACCGATTGTTGCAAGATCCATTTATATTTGCAAAATGCTGCAAGCCCGCTTCAAGGATGAAAGATGTGAGGAGGGGCGGGGTTGACAGGAGTAAAGTGCCACTTGAGCAGCTTGGGGTCACCTGTTACTGTGCCGCCAGGAGAGGCACAACTTCAAACCGATGCCACCATTGTTCCAGCTGCAGGATACAAGGCTGCTGCCACCTTCGCCTTCGGAGAAATTCTCTCCATTGGCGGGTCACCCCCTTAGTCCTGCGGCTGCCAATATGGAGTCTCCAAGGAGGGGCAGTGGTGTGTGCTTGGTCATGCTTGACTGTTTGGTGCTAACAAAGGTGTTTCTTTACAAAAAAGATCAAAATGATCAGCTGCTGGGCGGACAGGCAGTCAGCTGTTTTCACACACCAAGCAGAATAGGACAAGCAGCTGGGTCAAGCACGGTGAAGTTCAGCCTTTTGTGGAGCCTGTCGGGTCCAGTGTCCTACCAGGAGAACCGCGTTGAATCGGCGCGCGACCCTTCCAGCCTTGCTGGACGTGAACAGTGAAGCCTTGATGCTCTCGCGACAGTTGCATTTAGATTTTCACGAAGTGAAATGTGCTGCACCTTGGTCCTTGAACAATGGGACAAGATGGGACAGGATGGGACAAGCTTGGGTGGTGGATGATTTGGATGATGGGATGCCATTGGTCAGAAATCTGTGAGAGATGGATTATGGCTGTAGAGCAGGGGAGTTGTGGCGCAGATAGGCGTAGAACCACGTAGGTTGAGTTGCGCAGGGGCGGTTCAAAACGCACACAAACCGGTGTCAACCACTGAGTCTGAGGTGGGATGATATTGACATGACGGCTTTGCATTCCATGGGGTGGGCACCGTCAAACCAAAACTGTTTGCCGTGTATCATGGCCGGTGCTGATATGATGGTTGTAGACATTGCCATAGAAACGATATCAACACGTGACACGGTTTTGTATTTACACGTGGAGAATCACTGGGGAATCCCCTGACAAGGAACTTCCACTTTTTGGGATGCCCATCACTGGTAGCAAGCTGGTTTTGACTGGCAGTCTTGTAATCTTTTTCCCTACTGTTGAATTTGGAGAAAAGCAATCATGGAGACCTCAAAGGTGTGGCTAAAACATTTTGCAGGCAAAGAAATCATCCTTGGCGTGTGATTGCGGTGAAAAACAGTTTTTTTACATGTGACATTTGCAGGAAACGGGCCATAGAGAAATTGTTCAGTGAATAAGACTAGGACAAGCCGTTGGACGCCCCAGCAAAAAGTGAGGCCATCATATAGATCCAGACAAGATAATCATGCTGAATCACATGTTGCAAGTAGCTGCTGCAAGAAAATCCACCAAAAAAGAATCACTTCAAGCATGTGAGTTGGAGCAAAAAAACAGAAATGACTTGTTGGAAGCAGGGACAAGTCCAGGGACGGTCCAGGGAAATCGCTGCCTCAAGGTGCAAGAGCTGCGCCGAGATACCATCAAGCGCAAGTCCAATGGTGGCATGGATTTGGCAACCTTCCGACAGATGATGCTGCGGGTGTTTCTGGGCAATGTGCCAGAGGTTTTGTCATGATGGGTCATGGTTGGTACATTATACTTGTGGGTGCTTAAAGCTGTATGATGAAGCTCGTCGACAGTTTTGACTTCGATGTTCAAGCTTTCCATATTTGAAGAACTTGATATCGAACAGTTAATGTATCATGGTGACACCAAAGGGTCGCAGAAGTTTGGTAATCTTGCGTGACCGAGCTTGAGCTGCAGCAAATCAGATTTTTGGGGCATGTGAATGCAGACTTTGCAGGAAAGAATTAAGCGGTCGCAAAAAAGTATCTATCAGCTCTTGACACCTTTCTTGTTGTTGTCCAGGTGTGGCACATACTTGTCTTTCTTGGCGTATCTAGGTTTGCAATCGATGATATCAACGACTTTGTGCTGCAGGTGCTTCCAGTCTTCGGCTACTTGAGCTGTTCCAAGTGTTTTTCTCGGGTGGGGTCCTGTTTCTTGATACTTCTTGCATGGAGACTTTGAACCCTTGTTGATGTTCCTGCCGGGAATCACAAAAGTACATTCTTAGGTTTGTGTCCCTATGTGCTGCACCATGCCATCATAGTTTGGACGGGGATGGTATTCCATGGTGTTCCAACAATGATTTTTGCACTCCGCCCCAGCACGAGACGTGCGCAAAAACACCGTTTCAAAACTGGTTTGACGCGACCTTTGCTGCACCTGGCTGAGATGAGTCATTGTCATTGACAACGATCTTCCAAATTCAACATAGTTCAACCACAATACCAACCAACCATAACCAACCCAACGAACTGATTCTCACCCGAAGGATTGAAACATCGCTGGGGCGTGGAACCAGCAGCTCCAACAGCAGGATGCCTATGACCAGTGCAACGCTGCTGCTGGCCCAATCGACTCCAGGAAGTTTATGACCTGGCCTCCTGGCAGCCAGATGGGAGAATGGACTCCGTGTGGTTCAAGCTTAAGGGCTACCCAGGGTTAATTAGCCCCTGGTTGATTAATAGGTGGTATCCCTTAAAAGCTGAGTAATGCTGAGTAATGACATGTAATGACTCTGTTGAGTAATAATTCTTGGGGGAGAATAGACTCTCTTGGTGAACAGTGCTGAAGAATGCTCATTCAAAAGGGTTTATTATATGACAATCACTAGGGGATTATATCCTGTACTGTGAAAAGCTTTCAACAGATGCTTTCACTGCCTTCAGTGTGAGGAGTTTCGCATTTTTTTGGCTTTGGTGCGGCACCGAGACATTCAGTTCCCTCGTTTACATGCAGCTATGAATGCGCGGTAATGATTGATAGATAATGCTTCTTGAGTGTGTATTTATAATCTATGCTACGTCTATTGTGATCTGTCTCAAGACCACGAACCATTACGAGCCTCGATGTCCTTGTACCCAAACATAATTGCTCACAGCTGATTCCTGACCACGAAGCAGCAATTCCATCCATGTTAGCGGCTGCGTTTGGCAGGGAAATTGCGGGGTTTCTTGATGCGCACCTGATTTGACTAAAGTGTAGGATATCATTTGATTCCACATTTGATCACATCAAACTATTTCCATGGTCGGTTTATCCTAGTTGTTTTCACAAAATTTAGTACTATATGAACTATATACTTCTCAGAGCCACTTTAAGACTCAAGACCAAAGATAGAAACAATCTACTGTACCAACAATGCATCACTCTTACCAAAGAGCATTTCACAACAGAAGCCACAAAAAGACAGCGCAGCAGCGACTGCTGATGTCACTGCTGGTGAGGTATCGCGATCACATTTTCAATCTGCAGGCTGGGCTTTGGTGGCCAGAAAATGCTATGGGACAGCGATGCTGGTGATATTTGGTGGATCTAGATCTATACTAGGATCATTAGGAGATACGTGAGCGAAACGGTGAATCAAAAATAGCTGAACGGTCATCAACATAAAAAGAGATCAAATAAGCCATCAAAATCAAAAGACTCAGGATTTTGATGAGTCATGAGATCAATGAGATCAATGTGATGGTAGTTTCTCAAAATAGGGAACCCTAAAAATGGTTCATGGTTGGTTTGTGATTATCAATGCTTCATAAACTGTTTGATTTAGGGGTACCCCTATGGCTTCAGAAGCCATTGCATTAAAGCACTAATCATCCATTTTGATAGTATTTTCTAGATCATGTAGGAGTAAACCAACCATTTTTGGGGTATCCCACTGGCTTGAGACACCTCCGGATCTCGAGCTCGCTACCATTGAGGCCACCCAGAAGACGCGTGAGGACGGAGACGACTTGACGCTGGAGCTGGCCAAGAGGCGCCAACCATTCAGTGGTTCAGTTAGGCACTGGGCCTTCAGTGGTGGTCAACAACAGCAACAATAGCAACACCAACAACCACAACAACAACAACAACAACAGCAACAACAACAACAACGACCACAACAACAACAACCACAACAACAACAACAACAACAACAACAACCACAACAACAACAACAACAACAGCAACAACAACCACAACAACCACAACCTGAAAATAAGGCTGAATTTGCACCATGGTCAGATGATTGCTCCAGCTTTTGCTCATCCACAGCCATTAGAACACCAGAGGTTTCTGTCTTGATTTGCAATCAGATGAGGGGGAATCTGGACACCCATTTCCGAGATTGAGGATGCTGACAGTCCTGATGTTCACACATCCTTGCAATTTATTGTCGTCCCTGGATTCATGCACCTTCTCCGTTGGATCATGTTTTCACATGCTTCCAGATCTGAAGAAACTGATCCCGAGCCACGCAGTCTGAAGATGTTTCGCAACTCTTTGGGAGGCATCAGGTCTCGTGCATTGACATGGACAAGGTGAAAGCAAAGTTTGATCACTTCGATGTTGACAAATCAGGTGTAACTTGGCAATCCTTGGCAGGTTCCGTTTATTAATGTTTATTTTTTGAAAATTATGACTATATGATATGTATGGGATCATTTGGCATTCGTCTATTTATCTATTATATCAATCTATAAGACTATCATAGACTATCTATCTATTCATCTATTTTTCGTTCTTTCTTTTGAGTTTTAGAATCCACAGACCACTTTGGATTGCCAACTGGTAGCGATCACTGAGACAATGCAGTTGCCCATGGCATGACAGAACTCTCGTGGGCTGAGGTGATTGACTTCCAAGAGTTCGAAGCTATGATGCACGAACTTCTGCATTGCCATAGCCACTCGCTTTCCAAGAGAACTTGCTATGGGTCAGGACATGAACCATCGATAATGGTGGTAACAACCGCAATATCAAACAATGATATGGAAAGCAATGTGCGCAAATCAATTCCAACATGTTGCAGTTTTCCATGTGAAGCTTCGTTGTTTTGCTTTTTGAATTGCGACATTTCTTGGCGTCGGCATTCTTGTAGCTCTGTTGACGGGGGGCATTTGCGCCCATACTCACACATGAACACTTTTTCCATAGCAACGATTCGCCGGCTGTCTCAGATGTCAAAAAGCCAGCCACCCTATCAAGTAGACAGAGTTCCATAGATGACTGTTGGCTGAGGTAGAAGCCATGGTGATGCCGAAGCCAAAACAAAAGTGGCTATAGTTTCCCACCATTTCCCACCACAATGGCCGAGGTAAGACAGATTTGCCCCGAAATCGCCTGAACCGTTTCTGGCATGAAGCTGATCTTGATGGCAATGGCGTGATCGATTTTGAGGAGTTCACCGAGCGTCCCGGCTTCACCCGGGGCTGGTTACTGTTTGGTACCGCTTGTTGTCAACCTGTCAATCTGCTTGGAAACCAGTATTTTATGTATTTTTCCGGTGCATGTACTGCACTCATACTCATATAAAAAACAATATATATATATATATACCCCATTATATATGCATATTTAAATATTGTAACACGTCATAACGCATGTGTATTGATTGGGCATCGTGTCGGCACGTTTTAAAAGAAATCCAGCTATCAACCAGCCCTTATAGTCTACCAACCGGTGGTTGTTGTTGGTTGTTCTACCCTGCGATTAGCAACCATTTTGCTAGCCGATGCTTACCACAACTAACTACGAAAGACCAAAGAGAAGAGACGTGCACTATCAAACGGGCCTGTTGTTGGTATCATTCACTACTATCAAATCATCAACAACTGTGTTCCCATATATTCCCTCTTATTAACCATCAAATGGTCGATAGTTGAGTGGCTCTATACAACGACTGACATCTATTGAACTATGGGAGGCTATGGTTGATTTGGATAAGTCCTGGTGAACATGAGTGATGCTAATCCGTTTCGGTGATGCTGTTTTGTTCCTGATGATGTTGAATGGTGTTGATCATTCGTAGATATTCTTAGGCTTTTAGTCGTTTCCAAAATTTTACTTGCCAAAAAAGTTCCTAAAGTTTGGCACTCGCCAAGTGCTCAGGTGGTGGTTTCTCCATATAGGGGACCCCTCAAAATGGCTGGTTTACTACTATGAATGATTATTATTGGATGATTTGGGGGACCCCCTATGACTTGAGAAACACCCAGGTGGTATATGAAGTATTTCGCACATGCGTCGAACAATGGGCCCGTGGAAGCCTTCTACGCTTCCTTCATGCCTGACGTTCAACGAGCCAACAACTTGGACAACTTGATCCAGCCGCAGGAGCGCTGGTGGCGCTGCATCACCGGAAGTATCGGGGAGAACAAACACCTGTGATGTTTCTGGCGGCATGATATTATATGCTTTTATGATTAATCTTAATCATCTTATATTGAATCAATCTTAATTTTGATATGCATTTGTATATGATGTTACCTCATATTCATTTTGTATTTATTGATATTTCTCAGTATTGCCTGATATTGCTTGATTTTACTTTGTAGTATCTTTGTAGTACTCGATGTTACTTTCATCTCTCAGCTTAGAATATGTGCTGTCTAAATATGTGCAGAAAGTGGCACCATTCAGAAGTTCCCTCGCAATCAAAAATTTGTAATGCCAGCAAAATTCAGAGGTGGGGTATGTTTGAGCAGAAAACCTCACGCAGATTTGTGTATGGAGTGGGATTTGTTGATTCCTTTTTGTGATTGTAAGAAGGGATTGGATAATCTTGGCAAGCCAGCAACAAGAAGTGATAGAAATTGTCTTCTAATAAGGGATTGTCTTTTTATCATCTGAAGATCCCCTACGATCTGAAGAAGCTAGGGGATAGAAAATCTTTTTGGGGCGAGATGCATTGAGATTCCTATCCCCTCCCCTTGTGTTGTGTACTTAGCCATTACTTAGAGCGTTCAGTTCACCCTGGTACCCTCGGTGCCCCATCATTATATAATGAGCTAGTATATTCCCTGCTATTGTTAGGTACTAAATATCAATACCCTTCAGCCTCAGAGTCAACCATTTTAACCATTACTATAACCCTTATCATCCACCGTGGATGGTCATTATCCGTTATTGACCATTAATTAACCCACAGGGAATATGCGGATAGCTCAAGCCTTCACCGACAACCAGATGGGTGTATCTTAAAATAGGGAGACGCCCCCAAATGATCAAGTTTATTCATCGTTTATCATAGTAAACGAACAATTTGTTGGGGCTCCCCTTTTTGCAGACCTCACGTAATTAGTTGGTATATCCCCTGCTATTGTTGCTTATGATCCCTTACTATCAACTATGTTAAGCAACAATATGTTTATAACCCCGACATGGTCATACCACAATATTGATAATATACTCTGATTATATCAATGGCTAAAACTCCTATAATTCCTATTCTCTCTGCTATTATGCTTACCTACCATTATTCATGATTTCCCCTTTTTGTAACATGTAATAACCCCTAAAAAATAAAACCCTTATGACTTCTGGTTAGAACCCCTATTATGGGTATAACCTGGTAATAACCCCTAGAAACCCCTAGTATTAACCCTTATTAACCCTTGTGAATCCCTACAAATCCCATGGCTTGGGGGCCCCCCCCCCCGAATCATGACGGCCGCACGGCTCCCACGGCTCCTTTGCAGCGGCCAGGAACTGCTGCACGAAGGCAAGTGGGACGCGGAGGCGCCGCAGCCAGCGGCGCGGGT
The DNA here is from genome assembly GCA_009767595.1 of Symbiodinium kawagutii. NCBI lineage: Eukaryota > Dinophyceae > Suessiales > Symbiodiniaceae > Symbiodinium > Symbiodinium kawagutii. The sequence continues at coordinate 191,601 of VSDK01002218.1, read as the reverse complement.
GAAGAATGGCAAGGGGCATCAATGCATTGAGGTTTTTTTTAATGAGTAGATATGGCCATGGGTCAAGCAATTAATCAACCAACTAATGGGGATTTCCACCAACAAACTATAGGGAAAACAATGGTTAACAAGGGGGAAAGATAGATATCAAGAAATATTCATATCCATTCATCCCCATTTGAATATCGGAGTGAGTGGTAGGGCAAACCCATAGTGATGCCCCAGCCAAAAAATATCAATAAATATATTTGTTTAAGATGTAATGAATTGCTTAATGATCAATAAATAGATGAATCAACGAATAATCGATCTATCTTTATATATCTAAATATACACATATTTATTTGTACATGTATACTTCTAGCGATTCAAATTGAAAATTGTTGGTTTCCCTTGAAATGGCGGACCCCAGTATAGTAGCATGTACGTTTAAGATTGTTTAAGTAAAAATGTATATGCTGGTTTCTCAAAATGAGAGTGCCCAAAAAAGTTGGTTTATTATGGTCAATGGTTAAACAAGGATGATTTTGGGAGTCCCATATTTGAAGAGTTCACATAATTAAGAATGGCTAATGGTTAATCATGGCTAGTGTCTTTACATGTTGGCATACTGATAGAACTGTTTTTTTTGCATGGGTAAAGATAGTGTATATATATATATATGCGTAACGGTTCAAAGTGGTTGGTGGTTGATAACGTGTTTCATGCCAAAGGGTAATGTAAATCAAGCTTTTGATAATCGTTAATGAATGCAGTTGGATAACGGTTCTGGTGATGAATGGTTAATTGTTCATAAAGGGCAAAGCAACGAGCAATACTCCGATAGGTAATGGTTTACATTAACATAAGTGATGGTTCATACAGCTGTTGATAATGATTGATCATTGGTAATCGGGGCTAAATAGGGATAGCAAAAATATGTTGAATGGCTGATTCAATCATGCATTAATGGCTAGGAATGGTTGATGGTTAATAAGGGCAGGGGGGTAATCACCAACAAAAGTATCAACAATGGCTCATGGTTGATGAATGGGGGATAATAATCAACAGTTAAGTACGAGATATACAAACTATATGTGTAGCTATGGGCATGACCACCCATCCAATGAACAGTAAGGGGAACATTCTGGAAGATACTAGCTTGGTCATTTATGGGATGACTCGCAACCGTATAAAGTAATCGAATGGCCAAGTTAACCATCTATGAATACATTTTCCAGAGCCTTTGCCACAGTCTTGGCTACTTTCGTTTTGAAGTTCTGTAGAACGGTTGCTCCACCAGCGAATATCCCTGGACGATCGTACCTCATCAAGTATGTTCAGTCCCATTCAATTCATTTCAATTCCATCGGCTTTTAATGATATGTAGTGAATACTTAGCCATAGTTCATGGTTCGTAGCTAATGGCTTACAATCATTGATTTGTAGATCATGGTATGTGGTTCATGGCTTATAGTAATTGCTTGAGTTGACAGGTTACAGTTATTGGTTAATTTGATGGTTGATGGTTATAACTCGCGGGCAATGGTCAATCAGTTGATGGTGAAACTATGTGAGCTGGTAGCTACTGGCGTGGTAAACCGGCAAACCCCTCGGCGAAAAGCTGGTGAGCTTTCAGTGACCAGTTGAAGGCAATTGTGTTCATATGGGGGGTTCTCATAATAGGGAACCCCAAAAAATTGACGGCTAATGATTGCAAATGACTAGTAGCGGATGATTTGGGGGTACCCCTATTTTGAGAAACACCCATACATATGCTAAAATGAAGTTCACCCCCGCATTAGCTGTTTGGACTTGCCTACGAACATGCCTTCAATTTTCTCGAGGATTCATGTTGAAGAACTTAGCACAATAAATAACAGTCACATATGCTCTGATTATCATTAATCAATTGGTGAAAGATGGGCAGTTGATTTGACCTGGACCCTCCAAAGGATGACATTTCGCATTGTGTTGGGGCTGCCGAGCTGACCAGCCGAAGATTTTCAGCCCTTCAGGTCTTGAAGTCATGCATGGCTAAGTCCTACACAGGCTCTGATCTCCATCTCCGGTAGGCGGGAGGTCCCGGATGATTCTTGCAGGTGCCCAGGACAGACATTTCATCGGGAATTGTGGTATGTATCATTAACCAATAGCTGCCTTAAGCAACCTCAGCCATCAGTCACCAGTAGTAGGTATCAACCACCATATGTCATTACATGTCATAGCTAATGCACTAATCATTAGGCATGAGCAGTCTAGAATCATGGAGAGAAAACTGCATGACACTTTCCTTCTCGCACAAGCAGCTTGTTCCTCGCAAGCCCAGGTTGTCCAAAATCAATGTCTAGTCACAACATTAACTCCACTGGTACTTGACAGTGCATGCTAAACTGGCTGGTGGTTGGGAGGCAGTGTCCTGAAACTTTGGTCACCATACATCATGAATGCATAGCTCGTCCTGAAGTAGACACCGCTCAGCAAAACCCAGGTATCATGAGCAAGTTAAAGAGATCAATTTTTGCAAAATCTTTGCGGCCTGGTCTTTTGTTGTTTGTTAATCCTGCAAGTCTACAGATTTTGGCGGCAGCGACTCCTGACTGGTAGGAAAAAACAAATTGTGTTTCGGCAGGAAATACTGGATAGCTACTGGTTCTTGCAAATCTGCTTTGCCAAAGGTACCAAGAAATTTGAAATAACAGTATTTCTACGGTCGAATCCTGTCATTTTTGTCAGGGCAAGCCAAGTTTTCCTTGCAAAACTCGTCACATTTCACCTGGGACATCTTTTAGAAACGCGTCGATGAACTATCACCGTGTTCTCCAGAGAAGGTATATCGGGCGGTGCAGGATTCCCCCCCGTGCCTTCCCTGAGGCAAACACATCACAGCGTATGATTGCATGCCTAGCTTTTGAAGAATAACTCAGCACACAGTCGTGCAAAAACAGACATCTACACGCTATCTATACTCGTACTGCTTACTGGTGGAAAATCATTCTTCGTGTTCATTCACAATGACCCAAAGTTGACCCTGCAGCTGCCCATGTTAGCTGTTTTTGCTGCTGGTTTTTGGGAAGTTGTCACAGGTGTTCATCACATTTCCACACGCATCAGTTTTCAAAATCATGAAATGTTGAAATGCTGTCTTTTTTCTTGCTGACTTGAGAAGGTTTGGCTTGGCAGTCCGCAGGTCGTTCTTGCATTTCGCAGAGTTCTTCCTGGTGATTTCAAGCAAAACACACGGATCGGATGTGTCATTCATCGCAACAGATTTTGAAGGCCACAAGCGCAAGATGTGCGGTTGCCAAAGCTCTCTCTGCAGGTCGCACATCCAATAATACAACAGAGAGAACTGCCAAAGGTTACGTACCACCTCTCATGTAGTATTTACAATCTCCATGTTCGACCAAATGTTTCAAATGAAATTCATGCATTTTTCACATTAAAGCACAATCAATCAGTTTTTGTTAATCCCCCGTGTGTTCAATTCAGCATGCAACAATTCCTCAGAAACCATGCTCACTAGGGGATCAATTAACTTGTAGGTTTAATCGAGGGGTGGTTCATATCAGGGAGACATGATGTGTGCGTTTTTGTAAATGCACGCTTTATTGAAATACATGCAAATTGCTCAAACTGTATGGACTTTGCCCGCCACGTCTTTGCACAGAAACATTCCCGCATTGCCGGGCACTTTGTCACTGAAGTCCTAAACCATTGAACAAGGTTAACAACATGTGCTGACCTACATATCATGTGAGACTTTTGTTCATTGAGCATCGAGGCGGCCCTTCCAATTGTTTGGTACAAGCCAGATCTTTGGCTACTGCACATCAGTGCTGTGTGCTGTAGGTCGTCCGCGCAGTCAGCCGCGGTCAAGTTTTATGTTTAAGTTTCTTTTTTGATTTTAATTTCCTGGTGGAAACTTTCAGGTGAATGGTGATGTGTGGTGAAGTTGGCCATGGGTAGCCTACGAAGTTACACTGAGAAAAGGGAGATGAAAATCCAGATGGCCTTTAAAGCTGCAAATAAGATTTATTTGTGCCCAGATTGAGGGAGTGACTTGAAAGATGGAAATGAAGTACAGGCGGTTTCTTGCACTATTGCATTGTTGAACAGCCTTCAGATGGAAACTTCTCATGGACATTCATAAGTGACACGAAACACACGTCAGCAGACAAGGTGCAATACCTTGGGAGGTAGTTGTCCTATATAACTATTTCTCGCAGTGGTTTTGGCATGTTGTTGGATGCCACGACCTGACAAGGCAAATCTTCAATCACCAGTGTTCCACCCATCTTGAGATTCCAAGGCGTAGGGCTGAAGGCTCTTTTTCCACGTCTTGGGACCTCGGTTCCGCACTCAAACTGCTTACCCTTCGTGGTCTTTCAAGTGAGTGACCCGGGTGTTGTGCCGCACCTGGCTACGAGCCGCTGGGAAGCCAGCAGACTCGTGTCCTGTTTGAAGTTGTGCAGGTTCGGCACGGCACAGATCCAATGGATCTTCGAACAACGAAGCTAGTTGCCGTGATAAAAATGAAGCCAGGCAGCCGGAGCTATGCCAGATATGTTCCAGATATGTAGATCTATGATGATCTAACTGATGATCTATCCAGATCTATGCCGTAGAATCTCATGGAAAAGCGGTCCAAATGCCTGGTGATGATTTGATGCGCGATGCGCGATGCGCCAGGTCGTTGCCCCATGGTTTCAGCCGCCAGAAGTTGAGGCGTGGAAGTAGACCGTGCGCCACGCATGCATTCCCCAAGCACGGTTCACTTCCAGAAAGAAACCAATTTATGTGTGCATCCATTTTCCCCACAATGATTCATCATCAGCAGCAGCTTCTTCATCATCATCATCAGCAGATTCATCGTCGTCATCATCATCAGCAGCAGGATCAGCATCATCAACATCTAGCCTAGGCACATCCAAGTACTTATTATTTGCCACATGCTGGGGCCCGACGCCAGGCAGAGGGATCCCTCAGAAGCTACGGTGTGGCCTTGATCTTGGCTTTTTTCCTCTCCTACAGGCAGCGACTGGTCATCATCGTTTCATGGCAACCACCCGGAGATCCCTGGAGTAGATATACAAGGGTAACTGATGTGAATATTGAACATCAGGGATATTCCATGTACTGCAAAATTCCTCATGATCAGTTTAGCAGTAGCAGTAAAGGCAGCAGGAGGAGAAGGAGGAGGAGTAGAAGTACTAGTAGAAGTAGTAGTAGTAGTAGTTGTTGTTGTTGTAGTAGTAGTAGTAGTAGTAGTAGCAGGAGTAGTAGTAGTAGGAGTAGTGAGTAGTAGGAGTAGTAGTAGTAGTAGTAGTACTAGTAGTAATAGTAAGTAGTGGTAGTGGTAGTGGTAGTGGTAATGGTAGTGGTAGTAGTAGTAGTAGTATTAGTAGTACTAGTAGTAATAGTAAGTAGTGGTAGTGGTAGTGGTAGTGGTAATGGTAGTGGTAGTAGTAGTAGTAGTAGCAGGAGTAGTAGTAGTAGTAGTTGTTGTTGTAGTAGTAGTAGCAGTAGTAGTAGTAGCAGGAGTAGTAGTAGTAGGAGTAGTGAGTAGTAGGAGTAGTAGTAGTAGTAGGCCCATGGTGACCCATCCCCTGCAGCGGCCAGGAGCTGCTCAAAGCGGAAAGGAGATGAGGAGAGTCGCAAAATGTTGGGACGGCACCATAGGGCACCATAGGGCACCATGATCCCCACACCGAAGTGATGGAAACTTGCCCCCATCACGAGCCGCAGCGGAACATGATTTAATTTAAGACACTTTGTCGTGATAGACGATCGTTGATCAGCGTTACGGATCAAGTAAATTGGCCTTTATCAATGCTAGGAACCAGTATTTTAGCATTGTTTATTCTTTTTTCCTTATAAAACATCTGAATTATGTTCTTTAAAGCCAGACCATGAAAGTATTTAAACTTAAACTTTAAACCATGTCACATGTCTATCAGCCAGGTGTCGTTAGCTCACCATCCCCGTTTTCCACTGTATTCAAGTTGATGCTTTTGGAAACCGTTTGTATTTGGAATTGATCCGTTGGAAGGAGAAGGCTGTTTTTGGGAAAGTAAAAGGGTTCATAAGTTTGTGATGGTGAGAGGATGCTTCGTGACGAAGATCCCAAGCAGCTTTTTTGTATGCAATTTAATCTGCGAGTGGTGAATTTCACAACAGCGCTTGCAGGATCAAATCTACACCAACCAGACAGTTCATGTATGTCTTTGCCGCAAGGGGAGGGTTTTTGAACCCAGCATGATAGCCCTTGTTCTGCCCAGAAAGCCATGGTTTCTGTGGAAAGCGCTGAGTTGCGAGGAGATAGGGAGTTGAGCGAACATAACCCGTAATGTTTACAGGGTCAACCTCCAGGGTCTATGCTTGGGAGGGCGGTCATGACCCCAGCTTGTCTCACTTCACCTGTGGCAGGATGAGCAATGGGAGGATTGTTATCAGGTGCGAACGGGATGTCGTATCAGAGTTTAGCTGCAGATCGGTTTGATCCTGAAAGTGCCTCTTTTCCGGCTGAACAGTTTTGCTAACTTCATGAATTCCGATTACAAACCCACGGCTTTGCAAGTTCAAGCGTAGCGCAACAGTTCCACCATGAAATCAGATGACATTGCATCGCTTGACACAACTTGCTGCATCCTGCATATTTGCCGGCGCTTGAACCAAGTGACGCCTGTCGTTTGTTCGTGCTTTAAGCTGCATCGACTCTTCATCCAAATTCCAAGATTCCTCTTGGAAGTATTTGCTTCAATGATGATTGCTGCATTTGACAAGTAGTCTTATCATCACTCTATGCGCTATATTACCACCTTCAGCTATTCTGGTTCAATTACTCCATAGTGTTATCATCGTTCTTTGGAGTATTTGCGTCGGGGCTGCTCCCAATTTGATCCTAGTTGCTCACTCCCCAAAGGAGACACCAGCCCATGAGATTGTCCATCGAACCGAATCGTGGAGACAGGAGGGGAAGTCGGCAATGCATTTGGATGCCTTGGCAGTTCTTGAGGGCTGGAGGATTAGATCGTAGATCGAAGTATTTTGTCATATCGTTGATTCATGCAAAAATTGTGCATCACAAAACGAGTGGCTTCCCTATAGCTAGTTATTACCGAAAGATACTTGGATATAGCTAGTACTAATATCTAAGCTATGCTAGTTAGTACTAATGACTGTTATTCTTGGATATAGTTAGTACTCGTAGGATGTTCCTGCTGGTTCCCTGAGTTTGAACTGATTTGGCACTGAGCATGGGCAACATCCAGGGTGAAGCACCATGAATTGGACCCGAATCCTGGCACAGAAGCATCCCTCCATCGATCTTTAATCAGTCAGAATACAACCACCCCTGTTTGGTTAGTGGTTTGATTGAGATCTGCGATTTTTGATTTTCCCATATGCAATCATCGGCAAATGGTTGGTTGACTCATATTTTCATAGGGGTTATCAAAAGAGTGTTTCTCAAGATAGGGGTAGCCCCAAATCATCCCAGGCTAATCGCTGTTTGTTAATTAATAAGCCAACTACTTTTTGGGTGCCCTATTTTGAGAACCCCCAATTTCATGTTTGGATTCCACTATAGTTGGTATAGCGGTATATGGCCTCTTTTTGTGCTGCTTATCGGTTATTATCATCCCTCATAATGGGTTCTTCTACTCCAGCATTATCATCCCTATTATCATCCCTTATATCCCTATTTTTGATGGTTATCATCCCTTATCCGTTATTATCATCCCCCATGAAAACCCGTAGAACGGGTGAAAAAAGCTATACCCCCAGGTGTGTTCCGGTGGTGCCCCGATGAATCTCGTCCACCCCAATCCGCAGGAACTGAGCCGAGAGCCGGTGTTGGTGCCGGCGGCCTCGGTGACACAGCGGTTCGCTTGGTTCCCTTGAAAGATGGAAGTTGTGGGTAATTGGTTACTGATAAATAACCATATAGGTTATTGTAACCTAGTATTACTAGTTGGTTATAAGAACCTACTAGGTTCTCGCGAATTGTTTTTTAATAACCAATACTGGTATTAAACAATGATAGCTTCTCAACTGAATACTAGTATGAATAAACGGCTAAATGAGTTTGTTACTAGTAATATGGGTGTGTTTTTTTAAATTGCAGGGAATCACTAATACCTCATCTTTGGCTAATAGTTCATCAATTCCCAGCTAATTGATGATGATGATGATGGTTGTTGAAAGTTCTTGATGGCCCATGACGGTCATTGGATGGTGGTTTATGATGGTTATTGATACTTTTTCGTGGTCAATGATGGGGCCTTTTATAATCTACGTGAAGTCACGCAAGACCATAAGCCAAGAGACTTGTTTAATTGTTTCGGATACCGGATGCTGCGGACACAGCACAAGAAACCAGACTAAGACTGGACCATCCAGTAGTGGGGTTCATACGGTTTGTGGTCCCAGTGGTACTAAGATATAATCACACATGATGGATCCATGGTGGTTGACCGTTGAGTGTGCCACATGGTGAAGCCTGGCTGAAGGGCCGTTGCAGATGGGCGTCCTGATGCCTTCCAGAGGTGGCTGCACACTTCTTGGGCCAGAACTTAAGCATTGACCCATGGGCCACAGGGGACACGGTATCGTCAATGATAAGTGTAGCCACGCTGTGTGAATTTGTAGCATGCAGCTGTCAGGAATGACTTGCAATTGTATGGTTTACTTAAGCTAGGGCCAAGGTGCGCCAGCTTGCCAACTGAATTCAGAACCAAAGATAGGAAGTCCACAGTTTTCACGTAAGTCACGCGCTCCACTCGGAATGCAGTGATAGATCTGATAAACATTGATAGATTTGTTTGAAATCACTCTGAATTCACCTATATCAATTCTGTGTTCAAGGGCATGCTGTGAGTACCCGTCGCAGCACCAAGCATTCATTGGACCATTTCTGAGGCGTGGAGTTTCAGCACATGAGCTTCTTTTGACTTGAGCAGTTTCTGAACGCCAAGGATGGATCAGATTTTGATTACCAGCAAACCCTAGCTTTGGGTTTGTCCATAAGTGGTGGTAAGTGGTGGTACCTATAATACTAGTGACCATTTGTTAGCCATAGATTGGTTGGCTTGATTACTGAGAGAGAGATCTCGGAAACTGCTGCTTTGAGCCTGCCAAAGAATGACCTTGATATCGGATCAGCATCCCTTTCCGGTGCAATCAATCGACGCGATCATTGGTCGCCTTGGAGATACTTCGCTGTTGCAGCTTGCGTGATCCACATTGCTTACTCACGTCCAGATCATGCAAAAGAGGCAGAATGAACATGTGGGCGTTTTCTCAAAATTGAAAGACCCCAGAGGTGTTTAGTACTATAAATTGTTGATGACTTGGATGACAACTGGGGGTCGCCAAACTGGCTTGAGAAACCACAGTATGTCACAAGGAGATGGCGAGGCCACAAGTGGCATCAGCTAAGAAACAGTAATTGGCACACCCAGGCACACCTGGCTGGTGGTTAGGAAGGAGCTGCTTGGAGCGAGGTCCCTAGATACCTTTCAAGAAGGAGCTAAGGAGCTACAGGAGCGGTGTAACTGTGTAACCACATGGTAGACACCCAACATAGATCAACCATGATGGACCATGACCAACAACACGGTTCGTTCAGCATGGAAAGCCGCTTTATTGGTGTTATGACCTAGTTTTTCTTCAATTCTATACCCTACGGGTGCCTCATTCATGTTTTTGCAGTGCCAAGATGTTGCCAAAGTAGGCGACAATCTTTATGTAGAGCGCATGGAATCGATGCTGAAGTAGGCGAATTCAAGTTTGGCGCTTGTGCTCTCATCATCCATCCTAAACTCGGCGATCAAAAGAATGTCTTTTTGCGGCATCCTGTGGAGTCACTCAGTCTCTTGAGGTTTCAAAGCCACCGTTTGATCGCTGGTATTGAGCTTCTACACTACCATGTTGCGTTTTTTGCTGCTCGCGGCGCTGTTTGGACATGTTCGGAACTGTGCTCGCTTGCCTGGTGAGTCCTACAGATCTTGAGGGTGCTCTCAGCTGGTGGTTGGGCACACATACAGCATTCTGACAATCTAGGTTTGGCTTGCTGTGCTATTTGATACAGCAAGTCAGTGAATTTGGTTGGAATATGTTGCTTTTGCCGACGGCCCCTCGCAGTTGGAGTCCCTCCGTGGGCTGGCAGCAGAAGCCGAGCCGCTTGGCAGATGAAGTGAAGCGCGGAGTGTGTCTCAAGTGTTCCCTGCTTCATGCCTACAGATCCTACAGAACATGCAGGTTTAGCACTGGCTACATTGAAAGTCAGTGGCAGCCTAAACATCCAACGCTGAACCATTGAAAACGATTCAGCGATGAGCTTATTAAATAAAGACCACCAGTTGTATTGCACAACATTTCAAGACATGGTTTCAGATCCACGCAGATCACAAGATATCCCAAGTATGGAACGGACAGATGGGTTGGAGAAACAATTGCACAACAGTTCTGGGAGCGACTTGAGGACACTGGTGGATTTAGATTAAGATCATTTGGGTGTCTATTTCATTTGCATTTTTGATGTTCCGCTAACATATGGTGGTTTCTCAAAATAGGGGACCCCAAAAAATGGTTGGTTTATTGCTACAAATGGTTGCAAGTAGATGATTTACGGGTACCCCTATATCAAGGGATGCATTGCGGCGCCCGCCTGAGGTCTGCCAAAGCTTTGGTCCAACAGCAGAAAGAGGAACTTCAAACATTGCGATCAGAGTGTGAGGACTGGGTTGATCAGCTATTGAAAAGCGATCACTGGGCAGGCGCAAAATTACACTCTTTGGACAGCAACGATAGCCAACAGCAACAAATTGGATCAAATTGGTTGGCTGTATGGTTTAGTTTACTTAGTTACGTTACTTGGTTGCCTGGGCGCGTACGTCATTGTTAGGTTGCTTGATTGGTTGGCTTGGTGAGAGCCTGTTGGTTCGTTGGTTGAACCAAGGCAGTATTGGCCTGGGCCTTCTGGGCTAACGGACACTGTGTTGACAGGAGCAGTTTTCCTCCATGTTGGTTGGGGATCGGCCTGTGATGGCCTGCGCCATGATTGATCCACTCAAGTTTCCAGCTGCAGTTGGTACCCACCATGGTTGCTACTAAGTTATGTTAACCATCCTACTAATTTTATTTTCATATGATACGTATGATACATAAATGAATTTGTATAAATGTGTATCACTAAGTTATGTTAACCATCCTACTAATATTATTATCATATAATAAATAAATGTGTATCATTGCTACTAAGCCCTCCCAGTTCCTCCTGGTTCCTCACTGACGGTTGCCGGTCGTGGCTGCGAGGAGCACCGCCGGCAATCTGCAGAAGTCTTGGAGTCCATGCAGGCGCTAATGGGGGCAACGGCAGTCATGCGTGGTGATCGTTGGATGTGGCGAGCTGGGTCAATATTAATCACCAACATAGGTAATGGTTAATAATAGGGGATAACAACCAACAATAGTAGGGGATATAAGGGATATACCAGCTATATATGGCTATGGGTCAAGCAGTTAACCAAGCAATATTGGCGGTTAATAACCAACCATAAAGGGGAAAACAATGGTTAATGATGGGGAACCAGGGGTACGGCGTTTTGGTACCCACTGCCATGTCAATACTATGGTTAGTAATGGTGGAAAATCGGGGAATCAACTAAAGGACTAAATGAGGATACTGGGAAGATCTGGTTGGATGGTTGGGTCTGGTTAGGGGAGATATTTGATAAGCAGAAAATAGTGGGGGATGCCAACTATTTGGTGGTTTCTTGAGGAACCCCCAAGTTATGGATGTTTATTATTTACTGGTAGTCATTGATATTGGGTTATTTGGGGGGTCCCCTATGTTAGATCTGGTTAGGTGGTTGATGAAGATCTATGATAATCATGGTTGATAGTGGTTGGATGACGTGCTACTGATGTTGGATCGTAACCAATAGTGTATACATGACAGTAGGTTTTAGTGCATAGTTGTGCAATGAGAGACAGTAATTGTCAATCGGGATTAATGCCGCTTTTTTTTGCGTCAAGATTCACTTAAGCTTTTATCAGAATGGCTGGAATCGGTAGAAATATGGTGATGGGCAGTGGTTTCAAACAACGGGCAGGTCCAATGCTGCAGCCGGCCCGTAACAATATGGGTTGAGAAGATGCGTCACCAGGCATCACCTGCCCACAGTCCAGATGACTAGGTAGAAATAGTGTCATTTGTGATGAAAAGTCAAAGCTGCTGACGTTCGTTCTCGTTTCATGGACTGTGTTGACCGCAGTTTTGGCTCTGGCGGTGCCAGGTCCCTTCACCATGTCATGACCACTTCTGACGTGGCAAAGAAGCGGCCAACCAATATCCAGCACTCTGAGGCAGACGCGGGGCCATGGAGCCTGCAAAAGAGCGTGAAGTTTGGATATCCGCAAGATGAAGCCCTGGCATCAACCTTTGCCCAGACTGCACAGACTCAGGAGGACTTGGAGAAGAACCTTGAAATTCATCATGAATGGCAGTTTGCCAGAAACAATGAGCCGTTATGGGCACGCCCAAAGGGCTCAAACATGTTGGGATGGGTATGTATTGTTTTCCCGGTGCTCATGCCCTGCAAAATCACAAACTCTTCAAACAGATGCTGACCAGCAAGTGTTGGTGAGATTTGGCATTGACCCATGGTAACTTCTGGTGATGCGGTTGCATACCGTAGTGAGAATGTAAGACCCATATTTTGTGATTGGTGATGACTCATATGCCATTTGCCATCACCATTGATCTCTTTTCTTGCACTGCTGATCATTGCATTCATTAGTGTAAGGAAAACACCTTTAAAAACTTTTTGTGTTCGTCGCCCCATGTGGAAATTAACCAACAACAGTGTGAACACCTTGGCATTCGCGCCTGAAAACCGAAGATGCCAAGGAATGTGAGCCCTGATGCTGCCCCAACACGTCCTGGTCAGTGTATTTGGGTTTTGGACGACCCAATTGTTCGCGGCAGACGCTTCAAATTGCAATGCAGGGCACCCAAAGAGAATCTCAGTCAGCATCAGTGAGCTTTATCATGGATTGGCCTTACATGAGGAGCTGAAGAGTTTTGGAACCCCCTTAACACCTCCGGTTAGCTGCAGTCAGCTATATTTGTTTTGGTTAGGTAGCTAGCGCAAGATATCGACTTGGATACATGTGGTTGGTCAACGCATGGCCATTGACCAAGACAAACCGGCCCGCTCTGTTCGTTTGTCTTCCCTTCATTGGCCGGCGCCGTAAACTAGCATTTGATCCTTTGGATGCCCACCGAGACAGATTCAAGCAGATTTTATCGGATAGGATTAGGATATAAGATTTCTTTAGACTTCTTCAATCATTTGGGGTTCGATTGGATGTGATCCGAACGTGTCAATTGGCAAATGCCACGGCAGATCCACACGTCTTTTGATGATTCAGCCGAAGCACCAGTTAGAAATGGCCTCGAATCCACAAATCTGTTGATCAATTTCCGCGCCCGAAACACCTTCAGCCAGTTGAAGCCTCAGGAACAATGATTTGCATTTGCTTTTTGTCCGAACGGAGAAGAAGCGCTTGGCTGTGGTCGCATTGGATGTAGGCCAAGCCCGGGAAAAGGGCCTCGAGGCTTCGAAGCTCGTGTACAACAAGCGCTTGGCCAAGAACTACCTCTGCAGCCGTGTCACCAAGCTGGACTTTACATATCGCAAGCAGGAAGCCAGCATGGCTGTGACACCACAGGGGTCCGATGTGGCAGAGGTGGCCTTGTGCCTGATCAAAGAGAGTGACACCTTGGGAAGTGCAATGTGGACCTTGCTGGATTTTGTTGTGGTCCAGGTGTGCCAGAGTGCTCCGCTGCAGAAAGACATTGTGCAAAAGACCAAAGAGGATGCTGAGCGTAAATGCTTTGTTGTGGTCACAGCATTCAGCACGGGTACTTATCGTTGTATGGGGGAAAGTGGGGGTGTTTGATGGAGTTGCTTTTTTCAACGGTGCCAGGAAAAGTTATTGAAGGGATGACTAGGCTCACATATTGCTGTGCATCTGATACCATCATTGCTATATTGGATTCCTTCAGCTAAGCACTGCTTGCTTTGCTCGTTACTTCTGTTGTGACTATGTCACATTTGCAGGTGGGGATCGCATCTTTCGTCTCAACTTGTCACAGGCACAACAATCAGAGACAGATTTACTATGCTTTACTGGTTGATTGTGTGATTGCGGCAAAGATCTTTAGTTATTTGGATCCGTTTGGTGTGTATATATTGGGATTCCCAAACAGATTTGTCTTAATAGATATAGATGAGTTTTTCGTGTTTTATATTTTAATAAAAATATATATATATATATATACATCTCTCTCTGTGTGTTTGTACATATGCGCATTCTTACGTATATATTGGCATGCATATGTGCATGGCACATGCATGTGCAGAGGTTCACATGGAAGTTGGCTAGGGCGAAGAACCTGCGAACCAACCTTCTGTTGTTGTCAGCCATTGCGAGCCATCATCTCATATCCCTGTTGATCCTCCCATGGTGCTCGGGAGTATCGCCATGACCATCCCATGAGGAGATGCTGTTGGAGGCAGAAGAGAAGCTTCGTGAGGAACTGATGCAACTGGTGCAGTCCCTGAAGCTGGCGACCTTCAACGCTGCAAAAGAGGCGGCACAGAGACTGATCCACAAGGTGCGCGGGGGCCGCCTGGAACTCTAAGCAGAGAAGGAGGGATGGCAACAGGCGGCATCAGGGAGATAGTAGAGATGGTGCTTCTAGATCTAGTTTTCTGGGTTGGTGGATTGGCAACCTGGTCAGTGATTGGTTGGCTGCAATCGCAAACGCTCATGTCAATGGAAAGAACCCCTGGTCTTGCTTAAGACCCCTTGATTTCTGCTTGGTTGTTTAAAGCGATTGCCATTTTCCCTCGTATTTGAGATGTTAGTTGATTAATCAATATTTTTCAGCGGGGTCGAAACCACCAACCTGATTTCTGTTGCTGGCGTTCTGAGATTGGCACAGCCGTGAGGAAAGCAGCGCAGACAACCGCTCATTGCTGCGGCGCATTAGCCAAGCCCGCTCAGTGGAAGCTTTGACGGAATCAGTGAAGGCATTGAACAAGGATGGTTCTGACGGGAGGTTTCACGACCTAAAAGTCACAGCTCGCAACTTGTCCAACATCTCGCAGGTGACCTGGGAAGGCCGAGAGAAACTGCAATGGATTTTCTCTCAGATCGAAATTGACCAGAACATCACTCCGAAGGTTGACGTAAAAGTGCGAAACCAAATGACCATGTCGAATCTTTCTGTCCATAGCATGGGAGGCATTACGGTTTCGGGCTTCAGAGTCTTGCTGTCCTGGCATGGTGACGATGGAACGTCGGATTTGGACATGTACCTCTCCTGCCCGGAGTGTGAAGCCGTAGTCCACCACAAAAATCGCCAGTGCTGCTGTTTGGACGAGTTCTCCTTGACCTTGGAAGGACCAACTGATCCTGAGCAGTTGGGAGTGCAATGGACAGATGGGCCCCTTGGGCAGCCCCGTTGCATCCAGAGCATCACCAAGGATGGGCCCTTGGATCGAGCGGCTGCAAGTCAGGAGCTCCAGCTTCGTCCGGGAGACCTGGTAGAGCTGGGTGAGAAAGTGAAGCTCTTGAGGTCCAAGCCTTGTAGGGTGGAAATGGATGTGGCTCCTCGTTTGCTTCAATTTTCATCCAATTTTCACTCCCATTGTCATACTCATTCATCAAATTTTCATCCAACTTTCATTGAAGTCTTTGTTGATTGGTTCGCTTTTTTTTGGGGGGATGCTTTGATGTGTGACATCGTCAAATGTATTCAAATTTCATCCAAGCATGGGAACGGAGTTGTTTTATATATATATGTGCAAATGATATGTGTTTGTTTCCACCGGGTGAGGGAAGTGCACGTGCTTCATCTCTAGGATAACTTGGGCCCCAAGAACGTTAGATCTGAACAGAACATCTTCGTTCAGCACAGCTCTGACAAGACCTACACGTTGCGAGTGCACCTGTTCGCTGGCGACCCTGTTGAGTACCACGTGCTGGTCCAACGTGCTGGCTTTCCCGACATTGTTTACACTCTGCCGCCGCACTCGGATACGGATGAAACTGTCGAAGTATTCACCATGAAGAATTTGCAACTCGAATCTGCTTGGGAAGCCTTGGAATTGGATTGAATGTTCCTAGTGGTGCCAAGGTTACGCTAGGGCAGTTGATGCTGGGTGAAGCTTTCAGTTTATGGGCCAACTGGTGCCGACTTTAGTGTAACTTCAAATTTCCATTTTAGCTTCTGCATGGGGTTGTCCATGAAGTGGTGCACGCCCAAAATTGCAGCTTTCTCCACTCAAGGTGTTCATGTTTGTTTTGTGTGTGTGTGTGTCTTGCGTGCTACAGTTTCTGGTGAACCCTATTCAATATATAATGTACATATCGCTTTTTGTACATTCTGCACGCCGAACGGTGGCAGTCGCCTTCGAGAAGTGATCGTCAACCAGCCACATGGCATTGCAAAGCAATCGTCGCAGAAAAAGTTGCTGTCAGAGGCTCACTGTTCGCTGCAATCGCGCATTCAATGCGGGCCTTTCTACATGGTGAAACAAAATGGGTGTTTCTCAAAATAGGGACCCCCTCAATCATCCATTGTCAACCATGTATAGTCATAAAATAAACGAACCGTTTTGGGGGGTTCCCTATTTAGAGCAACCACCAAATAAACTCCGGAAAGTTCTGCATTCATTTCCTGGAAGGCCAGCCAAAAGGACATGCACGCCTTGGTGGCCGAGTTGCAGACCCTGAGGGCTGCAGATGTCACTTGTTCTGAAGGACGACCATGCTGTCCTAACAATGAGTCAGGAGATTGCAAGTGTCCACGATTGGGTATGTGCCAAAATAGTGGCACCCCTGAAACCAATGGTTGCCCAGTAAAAAATGATCCTTTTCAGGTGGGTTATTGGCTACCCTATTTTGGCACATGCCCGTTTGAGCTGTCTCCGTGCAATGTCCCTTCAGCTATCCACGTGTGCTTGATTTGCTTGGAACACATGCAAGTAAATGTGAGCGTTTTCCCTAGTTGTTGCATTTTAAAAAAATGTTTGAGATATTTTCCATATACCAAGTCCATATTTATGGTTGTCCCCAACCATCAGCATCCGTCAGCAGGGGGCGGTTGAATAGGGGCTTTGATCATGGGCAGACATTTGGCCCCATAGGACATGGAGAAGCTAAGGCCAAGTTCGAAAGCCGTCAAGTCTCGGAAATTGAGAAGAATGCAGAGAGTGCCGGCCACAACAATCACAGGTCAGCATGCAGCTCGTTTGCTTCTGTCAACTTAGCTTAATGACATATCAGGATTCAGAATTTGGAAAGTGGAGTAGCATCCCTTTGGGGAGGTGCAGCTGCATGGAATGATCATATAAGAGTCATACCAGCATGTAGTTTGGCATTCTTTGGAAAACATTTGGTCGTAACTCTGGCCAGTCCACATAGTGGTTCCTCAACATAGGCAACCCCCAAAAATGGGTGGTTCTTAAAAAGGTTGAGGGCCAATCAAATCCAATCAATATAAATTCGGGATGATTTGGGGGTAATGGCTTGAGACGTCCCCACATTGTTGTGGAGCTGCGGTTGTGGGAAGCGCGTCGCAGCGAGCCGCACTGCCGCGCTGCCACCCGGATCCATCAGCGTAGAATCCATCAGAGCAGCGGCCTGTGCCGACAGGAGCCGTCCTCAGAGACCACCGGCGAGAACAGAACCTGCCCAAAGCCATTTGATCGGAGATCCAATCGAAATAGATTTCTAAACCCCCACCAGTTTAACATAGTTTAACCGTTGATAAGGTTTCTGCATTATCGATCTACCATTTCTTTCCATTTATGCTGAGCTCCTGTGGATTCCTTATAGGGGGGCAAACCGGATGGGCTCATGACATGGCCCAAGGTGCTGCCATGGCTATCGCTCTTCGGATGCAGTTGGCGATCGTGACCTTGAACCTTTCAGGGATCACAAGTTGGGACCGTCGGCACCGGCGAAGAATGCATGATCAAGAATCAAGACAATCCAAACACATCTAAATCAATTTATAAGCATTGTACTGTATAGCATTGTTTCATATGGTTTCCCTTCCGAAAGTACTGATTTTGCATCATGACGTTGGAAGGTGGCGTGTTGGTGCCATCCTCAAGCGATCCACATCCCAGCTGTGAGTGTTCGACTCAGGATTTTATGGCCAGGGACTCAGCCCGCGGCTTGGTTCAGAAGCTGGGCATGCCCAAGCATAGCTACACCGGTAGCTACCGAACAATTGTTTGTTGATGGTGGGCCCTGACTTTTAGCTCAGGGCACACATGGGTACACCATACATGGACAATGCCAAATGTATCCAAATGTGATTTATCAGCTGATCCACCCGTGTGGAGTGGATTCAGTTCTACACCGGCTGCTGGAATTGCAGAACTGCTCGAGTTTGGCAAGTGCCACCCGCATATTTCTGGAAGAGAAGAGTGAGCTTCTAACATGCTGAAACGTGGTTTGTGATTTGGTGATGAGGATTTTGTAAAAACTTTTTGTGGCACGGCTGAATGCTCTGGAAATACTGCAGAGTATCACGAATCAGGTTGTACTCTTCATACTCTTCGGAAGGAAAGAATTCACGTATCACGCCCCCCCCACCACTGTGGCGTCCAATTCTTCAGATTGTCCCAGGGCGACGATGGCGACGATGACTGGAATATTTGTTGGGACTTTGAACGAAATGATTGGGGTTGGATCCTCAGCAGGTGGAAGGGCGGGCCACAGGTACGGTACCAGTGAAGCAGGAAGCTCCTACCCCCCCGGAAGCCGGGGGCCTTGGGCTGCGGCCTTCAGGAAGCGGCTGGAAATCCACGTCTTCCTGGGCACCTCGATGGACAGGCCCGGGATTTTTGGCCGGCCATTGGAGATCATTGGAGATCATCATCCAGCTGCCATATATCCAGAAGTAGCTATTAGATGCTATTATAGCATTGGACATGTCAGAGAGATTGGGCATTCAGTCACTACGGATCATTACAGCATGACTATTGGAAAGGATGGAAGCGATTTCGGGTTCGAGGATGCGACCGGCATCCTGACGTGATTGGTGATGATTTGATGTGATTTCGCATGCTCAACTCTGGAAACTAATTTCGCTGCTAGGACACTGAAGAAATAGGCCCAGACTTTGAATCGTTCTGGTTCTGAATAGCTTTCAGCAGGGCAGAGTATGTATGTCAAGTATGAAGTGGTCCCGGTGCGACCTGGCAATTTGTTGTACCAAAGTGCATCTCATATATCATGAAATGATATGAAATGAGACATGTGCAGAAGTGACGATGTTGTCATTGATTATGAAACACTGAAGATGGTGACAGCTCATCCATACCACAAAGAGTGTGGTCCCAAGCCGGCAGATTTTTTTGTGACAGGCCTGCAGCCATGGCAGGCTTGGTGGGTAGTGTTTCGGCAACTGAAGTACAGATTTTCTACTCGCATTTGCATCCACACACCCACATAGTAGGCACATGTTCACCAAAAAACACCATGCTAGTACGTCTTGGTTGATTTTTCAGATTTGTCATGGAGCCCTTTCTAGTTTGGATGTGGTTTGTGCATGCAGCGATTAAACGCTAGCAGTGGCTTTGCTAATTGCACTGCCCTGCACCTATGCACAAGAGAAAGCGAACAGTTGGGTATTGTTCAAATGAGAGTCCTAGTCGGGGCTGATCAAGCACGTCTCAGGTTCTCGATTCGACATCTACAACAGGTCATGTGATACAACCATATTGAAATTACACACATTAATTACAAAAAAATACTTTCTCTTCAGTACCCGCGGCAGGAAAAACTGTGTTTCTTCATTTGACCTGAAGACACGATACACAATTTACGACTTGAATGATGCATGATCTGCAGTTGTATTCTGGCACACTATCAGGGTGTATCATTATGGCGATCCAGAAGTGATGGCTAAGCTAGCATCCACCAGCAGGGCATATCAGATGTTGATAGCCTTAGTCGTCCTTGCTGCTGGTGGCTACTCCCGGATCCCTCAACCAGTCGCTGCTTGATGGGCCCTGCCGCACCTGCCAGGCGCCTCAAGGAGCGCTCGTTCTTGCAACCACAGGGTCACTGCCACTGCCACCGCAAATCTGGGGCATTGACATCGGAGTCCTGACCGTCACGTCACAACGATCAAAAAATCGTATATCATCAGATCTTGTGAATTTTGGCGTGATTGTGACCTCCCATGTTTTGAGACCCAACAGCCTTTTCATATGGTGAACCCAGCAGCCGCAGGAGATGGCCCCTTCGCGGGGGATGCTGGGGCGGCCCTGTCGCCCGTTGGGTTCTGAGTCAACCGTGAGCTGCTCAGCCGCGTGCTGCGCCTCGCGGCCTCAGGTGTCAGCTCCCTGGTGGGCCCGGCCAGCGCCATTTGGTCAAGCCTGGGAGCTGAGTCGAAGCTGAGCTGGGTCACGGTGCCTTCATTTTCTGCAATTATTCATGGTTCATCCAATTTTTTCCCACACACACACACACTCGCAGAGACCAGATATCTATTTGTTTGTTTTTTATCTATCGATTTGTTTGTCTATTTGTTTGTTCGTCCATCTATTTGTCTATCTCTCTCTCTCTCTGTCTCTCTCCCTGGCCTGTGGAATTTAAATTAACATGCATTCAAATTAACCAATGAATGTAGTATGAAAGTATACCCCTGCCAATTTCCCCTATAGAATTACAACACCTGGGTGCTGGATAAACCGATTTTTTAATCCACATTTAAGGGGTCTAAATAGCATAAAACCAGCTATTTTTAACAGATCCTGATTCTGTTCAGAAGGTGGGGGTTCTGATTCTATCCAATGCTCATTGCAGACATGTCGAGGACCAAATTTAAGGATTTTCAACCCCATGATCCTGATTTTATTCTGGGGTTCTGATTTTATCAAAGTTCTTTTTACATTAGAAATTAAGACCTGCTTTTTTTCACCTGGTGGCTCTGATCCTATAGTCTCCATCTCCCTTTCATCCAGTGGCCTTTTTAGAGGGTTATGATTTTATAGGGTGCCCCTTGGCAGCCATTTGGGAGGTTTTTATTTTATTACTATAGGATTGCAGCCCCCAAGTAAAACCCTGAATTGGAAGGGGTATATTAAAGTTAAATGTGCTATCCAGTGTGCCTTGAGTGGCAGCTTCCTTATGTATATCATTCGGTTGTGGGCCAACCATCCCACAAAGGGTTGCATGAACATCGCGAAGGGGGCCGGGGGTGTTCACCAGGAGGTACTGGCCCACAGCTATATATCATATATCAAAGAGGTGGGCAACTGCATAAATTATTCAGAGTTTGGCCACTCATGCCGAAACCAGAAGTATCCAGCAGTCAGTATCGAGTGTCCTTGTGCTTGCTTTCATTTCCGGAAGCTTTAGGGGATTCGCTCCGTCTCTCGCATGTGAAAAAGACTTGAATAACACAACAAATGCAAACAACTGTGTCACTTCATCGTGATTTTGCACATATAGAAACGAAAAAACAGCGATGGAACAAGTTGCGGGATGAAGTCCAAGCTGGAGGTTCCCTATAAAACGGAATGTACAGCGTGGCGCCAGGCCAAGTGCAGAAACATGAAATTCTACCGGACAAGGTCAGGTGGTAAGGAATGCATCCAACAGAACACTGGAGTTCATCTGGCCACCGTGAGGTCACCACTTCCTGCACATGTCATACCTTCTGCAGCCGACATACATGCAGTGCCTGCAGGAAAGACACTAGCGACACCCATGTACAGCTCGACTTGAAAGCAATCAGAACAATGGTCCAGACAAAGTGGCAGCCCTGTTTTGCACCAAAATCAGTTGAAGTGATTTGAAAAGCGAAATATGCGAAATGTAGAATGGGTGAAAACTTAAGAGGTGGACATAGAAAAGTACCACCGCTGCAAAGTGCGAGAAAGACAAAGGCAAATAATGCAAGCAGTACTTCCTAGTTGACGATGGTTTGGCCGGAGGGAGTGGGAGAGGTAAGTCACGCGACCTTGCCATTACAGATCATGAAAGATGAAGACGAAAAACAAACAGATTCGGACGAAAATTGAAGTCACATTTCGATGTGCCAAAATTTTCCTGGTCTTTATGGTCAGTGATTACCTGGAATTACCTAGGATTTGCATGTAGGATCATACAGGGCAAGCCAAATTTGGCAGATGCATCCTTCAATTCAGAGCGGCGCTGCCATGTCCACTGCAGGTGTCGAAGGCTGTCGATGGGCCGTACATGGGCGACGGAAGCTCGGTGACATCCTTGCTTGTGGGAGTTGCAGTTAGGAAGCTAATCGAACCATTTTTGTTGTTATACCATGTGGTTGAATTCTTGGTGTTCAAGGTTGCCTATGAATGCTGACTCGCTAGCATGCTCGGGGATTAGATCTGGTCTTCTCTAAAGCTGCCCAAGTGCAGCAGCTGTTTCATTTTTTGATTTTACATATGCCCACCCGATTCCACATGCCACATTTTCTGAAAGCCTGCGCATCACTGTGCGCAATTTCTCGTAACCTGTGAAGCTGTGGTGGATGACGGAAAGAAGCACTTTGGATTTGAGGCACATGGATAAGTTGATAGCCCATGAACCTACCAGATCCTGCCAGCATTCAGAGATTTTGGAATTTCCCTATTATTTTTATACGTTGTTCCATTATCATCCCTTAGCATCCCTTGCCATATCATGCTGCCTCGCAATGCAGAGCTTGCCAGCGAATCCGCGGTCTCTCAGGAGATGTGGGGGCGCCGCGACCAGTGCGTTTGACGGGGCTTCCAGCGCCCATGCAGGTGCTTTCGCCGGTCGCGGAAAGGTGAGGTTGATTGATGACTTTTGATATAGAGATTAACCATTGGCCAATAATCACTGGTTGGCTGAACTGTTGCCCTCAGTAGTTGAGCCACAAGCTCGCCACTAGCCTCTTGAGACGGCGATGAAGGGAAATTGGCCAATAGTAAGTCTAGCATAGTCCAGCGCATGAGCCAAAATAATGGCACCTCCAAAACTCCAATGTTTTCCCTTTGTAATTAAAATGATCATTTTTTCGGAACGATGCTGAAGAACAATGGTTAGGAATGACGGTTGATACTGGTTGAACCTATCTCAACGTCACATCCACAAGCAAAACCTTTTGACCTGGTGCGAATGTTCCATTGGCAACATGCCGGCAGGATCTATCAAGCCTAGCCTCCTTTTCTCACATGCCTTACTATAAAAATCGATCACGGTGAGTTGCAAACACATGTGGTGCACGCACTTCACTAAATGGTTGACTTTCCCACCCGAAAAGCGTGTCGGCCCGTTTCTGGGCCGGGCAATTTTCGATGCAAGATGCAACGTGACCGATCCCAGGACCTCATTCCTCCACCACCACCTCCACTGCCACAGCACATCCAGCAGTTCACACCGCTGGGAAACTGAGATCAGCCTGTCATTTTCTCGTGGAGGTTTCAGCTGACGGTCACCTTTGGTTTGCTAGGCTCACACGAAAACATGTTTCTCTTTCACAGCGAAAGAACCAGTACCTTTGAGCATGATTGAGCTGTCAACGGCCGATCACGTGGACAAAGCAAAACGAGCCGATGAGGTTGCAGCCAAGTCAAGCTAGTCGCGGGGCCGGAGCTGTCTCTTTCTCAGACAGCTTTGTTTTGCAATGGTTTTTTGTTTCATCGTATTTCCATCACAGAGCTTCACTTTACCAGAGAAGGCTTTTGGCTGCTTTGTCTCAGCTGGAGCTGGGAGATTAGTGCAAGCTGGCTCAAGTATTCTCAAGGACTGGCAAAAAATCATCGCACACGAAGTAAGGAGATGTAACAACTACCAGCACGCATGGGATACATGTGTACATGTTGCACCCGTGGTACACACTGCGGTAGCATGCTATAGCTTGTTTTGTAGGATGCATCTCATTCGGCGCATCAGCCAGCAATCATCCTCAGCAGCGCCGCAGGGTCCCAAGAAACCCAAGAAAAGAAAGGACTTGCAGGGGCGGGCAAGCAACAAACAAAACATGCACTCACCCATGGTCTTTGAACAAATAAATATTGCACATTATGTATATTTCTATAGGTCGATTATTGAACATAATTATGAACAGAAAGAAAAAGAAGAGTGAACCAACAGCAGGCTTTGGATTTGTAAGCAGCAAACGTGGTACAGGTTGGTGTCGGCATAGAGTCATTGAGTCTACGTGGAAAGTCTTTGGACGTTTCAGCGAAAGAACAACGGGCGGTATTCCCAAACGAGGGGCCCTAAGACATCGGACCATACCAATGCATAGCAAAATGAACAATTTTGGTGGTCTCGTGTTCCTGCAGGCAGCTGAACCCCATGAAGAGTTTCTGGCATCCGCCCTTGTCCATCGGCTCATTTGAAACTCAACAAATATTCATCCGCC
The DNA here is from genome assembly GCA_009767595.1 of Symbiodinium kawagutii. Lineage (NCBI taxonomy): Eukaryota > Dinophyceae > Suessiales > Symbiodiniaceae > Symbiodinium > Symbiodinium kawagutii. The sequence continues at coordinate 167,159 of VSDK01002218.1, read as the reverse complement.
AGGGATTGGCAGAATAATGCAATCTCACGCATCCATTGTCACGGACGAATCTGGATCCGTAGCAACAAACATATGCAATTCAATGAGCGATTGGAAATTCTACTATATATTAGATCAATTTTCCATAATTTTCCCATGTTTTGCCCTTTGTTGCCGGAACATGAGATCCCGAAACCATTACCATCAACGTTCCAGCGGTTTCTTCGCGGAAGACCCGGCCATTTCTCCCTGTCGCAGGAGTCTCGATAGCTTCTTGACGATGGCTGTTTATAGAACCGCTATTG
>VSDK01002218.1:145252-166854 GCA_009767595.1 Symbiodinium kawagutii | reverse complement strand
GGGCGGGAGCCTTAGCTTCGACCAGCTGGAGACTGTCACTGGTTGGTTCCATGATTTTGCCGGCTGGTGGCTATCCTTATAGCACCCTTAGATGGGGAGCTAAGGAGCTACCCCAGAAAGGATCATGATCAAGCCATCATTTAAGGGAGTTTTCCCAAAATAGGTATTGCTAAAATGGTCTGTTGCGCATTATAAGCCAAATATGATCGATATTGGATGATTTGTGGGCCCCCCTGTTTTGAGAAACCGCCATTTTGGGAAGCACCTCATGAGCACCAACGGCGGTCTGCCCGGAAATCTCAGCCGTGTAAGAGCACCGTCACCTTCAACTGATCGACGTGTCTCTCCGAGTTGGAAAGCTTGAGATCATCATCATCAACAACTTGCCAACAGCAGTAGAACTACCCCGTCGTTAGGTTTGAAGCTGTCCTAGAGCACCAAGTGCGTGTTTTGTGTTGCGGGCTTGATCCAGGATGCTTTCTTGACGCGGATCTAAGGAGGAAGGGAAGATGACATCAACAAAGAGATTGAGTCCCTGTTGAATCGTCCTGGCGCAAATCTGCAGAAGGCAGCAATGCTTTTCCCCATGGATGACAGATGGCGATGGAGAGATGGATGACTGGACCATGGGGGCTGCTAATCGGCTTCTCGTCATCCACTGAATGCTGGCCACGGGTAGATGATATGGTGCCCATGCATCACTACCTCAAAGCAGTCTAGGAAGATTTTTGCTGAACCTCTACAGTTTGGCGTGTTTTCCAAACAGCACCGCCCCCCATCATTCAATATCACACTTGACTGGTGCGGGGGCATCAAAAGCAGCAACGGTTATAGCATTTGTGCACCAATTAACTACACCCTTGAGTAAACAACAATAAAACATAATTCAGCGACGTTGATCAGTTCCAAACATTGACATAGCGGTGACGGCGGTGACGGCGGTGACCTGTTGTGACAATAAAGAGGTTCTTATCATCAGCATTGCTCCACGCAGCCTTTGCTTCGCAAAACCAGGCCGATTTCGACAGCGGCGTGCGCCGCTATTTGGGTGCTCTTCGTGGATGCCAAAACGGCCCGCGAGAGCCTCAGGTTTTTGAAACGACTCTCCATGGCTTCATGTGTGGAAGCAAGTAAGCAAACAAGCAACTAGTGAAAGTATGAGTAGAAAGTAGTCTGAATGGTGTACATTGCTTTGATGATATATGATATATGTATACTACACAAATGCAACTTATGCTCAAACATTTCATCATAATTCTCCTTTGACAGTATTGTTCAAAGATTTGTGGGAGGATATGGGAGGACAGCATATCCAACATGGAAATTATTGAGACCCTCGATCATCCCATTTGCCATCGCAATTTGTGGGTAAGCAGGTCGAAGGTCAAGCGCTAAGGAAACGGACATATTCCAATGGCAGTATGGCTATACCTTTCCAGGGCCCACAGATGTGCACAGCACACCGGCCGCACAATCAGATGAATCAGGCAGAAAGTGAAAGATGCGATGGTGGATAGCTCAGCCTCTAGCGCTAGAGTGTGGTGCAATAGTGTAGGCTTCCCACTGACTGCGAGATGTCATCCTTGATGGGTATGTTGACATGTCAGACCTCCGTGAGACATGCCTTGCCATATGTTGTCACCAGATGCGGACGGACATACATGCGATATGCAAATAAACAAATCAGTTCTTTGGCGTCGATAGTGATTTTTCCATGTGTGCCGAAACATGTTTACAAACACATATAAAGGATTACAAAGGCGTATACATGTGCATCATCAAAGGCAAAACACGGTGGAAGAAAACACGTTCAGCTTCTTGTGAAACCATTTGGTCATTTGGAGGAGATGCTACACACCTACACTTCGCAGAAGTCCCGGGTAGCGGTGAAGAATTGGCCTGCTTACCTGTTGCTCGGTTGGACAGCGCTTGCGTCCGGGACATCCAGTTTGTTGATGTCCAGAAATCGTATTGTACTCTTGGCGTTTGTTAGCCTTCTGAAATGATTGGATTTCCACAATTTCATTTTAGGGTCTATATTTTTTAAGGGTCTGTTAGGATTTATTCGCTTTCTGTTTGATCATGTCCGTTTCCCATTTTGGTGTGGAACTTCCAGGAATTCCAAAAAGCCGCCGGGAAAGCAACGGGAACACTTCATAGTTGAACATGAGTTGACTTCCTTCAAGGGACGGTCTGTCCATATATGACGCACCTACATGATGTTCCGTACTCTGCCGAAGATCATGCCCCAGCAGCATCAACAAGAAATGTTGCTCCAGTAGATGGGTGATGAGTGGACCAACATGGATCAACATGGATCAACTATGTGGAGGTTTCTCAAAATGGGGGACCCCCAAAATGGCTGGTTTATTACTATAAATGACTAGTAATGGATGATTGGGGGGTCCCCTATTTTGAGAAACCACCATGTCAATGTTCCACTTTGCTGCTGTTGGAACGACTCCGGGGTTCCGCCCCCAAGGCTCACATTGTTGAAACGCTTCGAACCTGGCGCCTTGAATCCGAAGAGGTGGGGCTGGGGCCGTGGCGAGATCAAGCAGGATGGATGTGGGCATGACATGATCCAGCAGAGGCACACGCAAAGCACTTGCTACTTTTCAAGAATGCCTTTGATTATCATTGATTGATTAGTGTAGGTGGTTGTTTCTTCCGGTCTTCAGTTTGACCAACTTGAACAAACCTTTTTGTATCATTGTCTCGTGTGTATGGGTGAACTGCTTTTGCTTTTTGGGAAGCTGCTGTGGTGCCCTTGCAGCCCTTTGCCACAAAATCATGATGAATCATGCATGAGTTTTTTGCCGTCCCAAATCATTTCCAACTTCCAACCTCCAGGCATGTGGGAAGTAAGGCGTCATGATGCTCACAAGATGTCATGGTCATGGAAGAGTTGAAAGAGATGCCATGACCTCCTCCGATGGCGAGGCAAATGGATGGTCAAGGTGGGCCACAGGATGCTCCAGGTGCAACTGTTGGGATTTCAGCGTTGGATGCCTGGAACGAGTAGGGAACATGCGGCGAGCTGGGTCACAACCACTATATCTACACAGCCAACAGTGGATATAAGTCAACATCATTCAACATCCCAATAACAGGTCTTTATTTTTTTTCGGGGATGTTCACTCGGGGTGCAGGATATTGACCCAGCGTGATATGTGGAGATGGCCTGCCTCGATGCGAGTACTTCCGTTTTCCGGTTCTTGAAGTGCCCTTTGTGGAGCAATTTCTGCATTTTTCAGTCTTCCTTGAACTTCCAAAACGGTGACTTCAGACGAGGAAACATAGGTGAAATGAGAGGAAACAGGCCACAATGGCCAGCTTGGTTTGAGCGCATGGAAATTTTGTGGCTTCCATGTTTTGGGGGAGAGGGGTGCGGTTCAGTCCATTGGCATGACCAGACATGCCGCATCGGACAGGTCCCAAAGCACCGGAGGACATGGTGCTGTCGCTGCCAATTTGGGGCCATGTCACCTGGTTAGTGCTTGTCCTTGACGCATGAGGATGTGGGGAAGGATTGGCAGATGTTTCAATTTCATCCACGCTGGGGGCTGTGTATGGCTGTCACCAATACTGGCGGCACTGGAACAATGACCTTTGCTACCACTTGCTCCAAGATGTGTGTGTGCGTGCGCCCACATTGGTTATGAGATACACTCACCTGGTGCTGACTTGGCAAGGTATCTTTGTTTGAAAGCAACTTTCAAGTCAGGAACGGTTGTGCAAGCTACCAGCTGGATGCACTTTATGCATGTATGGAAATCTAGCTGCCTCAACGATTCATTTGTTGCTCTTGAAATTGGAGAATGCTTCAGGTAAATGGCTGACTGATTCTCAGCGAATGCATCATGTGAGATTGGAGAATGTTTCAGGTAAATGGTTGACTGATTCTCAGCGAATGCATCATGTGAAAAGCCATATAGGTCGTATATCCTCTATCATTGATTTGGTTTCCTATCCCCATTTCATCAGCCACTGACCATTTCACAACATAGATGCAGTGGGAATGAACCACACTGTTCACCCGCAGCTGCAAATGCCGCACTTTCAGCATTTGGCCTTGAGCTCGTGCCCCAATGAGTGCCAGAGCATACAAGAGAATGACAGAACCATCATACTGGCTCTTTGAAAAGCAATGCTGGCAGAGTAAGAGGCACAGACCCAATACCAGTATAGAAATATACGTGCGTATGTGTGCTTGCATGCGTCTATGTACATTTGAGTTCCCTTTACTATTGACATTTTTTACTAGACATTAACACATACATATTGTGTATACATACACCTATGTACACATGTGTGTGTGATTTCATACATGCGTATATGATCATACTTACAATACTATGATTTTCCACCATTTGCGCAACACGAGTGTGTGTACTTCACTTAAATCCAGCTCGCCATGAAGCGTCCAGCTGCTGCACTAAAAAGGCCAGCTGCAAAAGCTGCAGTGGATGAGAGTGGGGATGATGACTCTGAGGAGTGTCATGATGCGAGACGAAAACCTGCTGTAAAGAAGAGACCAGCGGGGGCATCCCGTCGGAAAGACGAGGATGAATCACAAGGGGAAGAGGAGGAAGAAGAAGAGGAAGACGAAGAGGAAGAAGAGGATGAAGAAGAGGAGGCCGAAGAACCAAAGACCAAGAAAGTCCAGCGCTCAATGAAAGCCCCTCCAAGCAAAAAAGAGGCCCGAACGGCCAAAAAAGAGGCCGCTAAGCGACAAAAGCTGGTTCAGAAGCTGAAGAAGGAGATAAAGCCTTTGGCACAAAAGCTGAAGGAGAAGCGGGAGGAGCTAAAAGCAGCCGAACACGAACTTGAGAAGCATTCTGCGACTGCCGGCAAGCTAGCAAAGGCCATTGAGAAGCAAGACAAGGCCATGCCAAACCATTTTGTTCACAACTCTATGGTACACTCTGATGATATTGACTCCCCAGTTGGCTACTTCTTCTGTCCTGTGAAAGTGCCGAAGGACTGAAACGTCCAGTTGACTCGCCAGGCGAAAGCCCTGAACCGCAAGCGCCGGCAAAGATCCATGCAGAAGAAAGCAGGTCAACGAGTGAAGGATTTGCGGGAAAAGTTGGCAGATGCCAAATCCGAAGTCTCAAAGTTGAAGGTGGCCAAGGACCCATGCCAAGAGACCCATCCATTTGGTCAAGCCGGAAGTGGCCAGGATCTTGGTCCTGGTTTTTGCAAATTTTACATGCTTGCACACATGCGTGCATGGGTATCCACATACATGATATACCAACATGTGCCAATATAATCTAGTATGCGCGGATAGATTGATAGAGAGAATGCGCGCAGTCCAACTCAATGACGGATCTTGCAAGTGAAATGTCAACCTTTCACATGCAATGACAATGTTTTCGGGCTAGAGGTGCGCGTCCAACATTTTTTTGAAAGCCAGCCATCTTGAACCACAAACGATTCACCGCAGGATGCTGCGCAAAAGAAACTATTGGCAGTCCAAAAGGACTACAAGAAGGTGAGTGCTTCAGGAGACGAGTTCACACACCATGGCTTCGCCACAAAGCGGAGTTTGGATGCAGCTGGTCGTGAATCAAAATGTCAAGTTGCCAGCAATGGTGATATGTCCTCTGCAGGTTTAAAAGCGGGCTGGAGGAGCCGTTATGCCATGCAATACTTGGACAGTTGCCTATGGCTAAGCGTTCGTTCCCCCCTTTCAGATTTTTCAGGGTTCCTTTTCGAGTAACCTTTTAGTTCTGGCATGTTTTACAGTGGGCAGAGCTCAGCCCTGTCATCAGTGCCACTGAGGCAGCCAAAGAGGACATGGCCAAGGCCTCTCAAAAGCTCCAGAGGGCAACGGAGGAGTTGGACTCCTATGCTGACAGATTTCGAGAAGCTAAAGACAAAGTGTCCGACATTAAGGAGCCGACGAATCGACAACACAGATGCAACATTTGGGCATTGGATCCTGAACCAATACCCACAACCGATCCATAACCCATCCGCAACTGATATCTACATAATTCCACATATATTTTTTACTACCCATCACTCACTGATATCACGAAAAGTGGCTGGGTGATATGCATCGTTTCATGGATACGGAGGTACGGTAGGCGTCACGGCATTTGGCATGGACAAATCATTGAATGTTCCCCAGGAATCCTTCCGTTCAAACATGCCAAGTGCTGCCAAGCGCACGATAGACTGGTTTAAAATTCATTTGCATATCAAGTCTTGAAGATCCATCCGGAGAAGGTCAGTCGCCTTTCATCTATGTTTAAGGACAGTCTTTGGCTTCGAACAGAAGAGACTCTTCCTTTCGTTGATATCCACGTTACCTCAAGAATCATCAGCCCAGGGGCAGATCTCGACACTGTTTGGGCTGTCAGGAAGCTTAGTATGTGTATACTTCAGTTGTTTCATGGGTATAATCTTGTACCACATGTTTTTTGCCAACTTGCCATCGGATCAGACCGAAATATGAAAGCAGTTCTGTCCGTTTGGAAGATGTGGTCGATAAATCCTTTTGCCGTTGAAACTCTTTCGCTTTGGAGAGGCCCTCTCATGAGATTGCCTGCCACTGTTGGGCTATACTGGTGAGAAAAAATCTCTCCTGAGTCAATAAACCAAATCTACTGACGAATCCAAGATGAGTCTTTGATAACATGCAGCTGCACCAGGAAAAGGCTCAGACAAGCAAAGCCTCAGCTGGTGCCATGAAACGTCCAGCCGCATCAAAGTGAGGGGATGATTTTGTCGTTGCTGGCTGTGCCCCGGGAAAGGGATTTCACAGTCAGGCTGGATTGTTGATTGAGCTGCCCACGTAACATCCAGCGCAGTCACCTCAAAGGACATACAAATCTAGCAAAGAACTAGTGTTAGATGAGTTAGATGGACACACGCACACACACACACATTTTCCATTCACATGTTGAGATTTTTATTTTTGCCCGGCTCGAACAGACAGATCTCGGCCCTTGCTTTGGGGAACAACGACTGCAATGGTCAGTTCTTGGGGCACGGGCACGATGAACCCACCAATCAGAAGCAATCACCAAACCAGCTTTTAACTTACATTTGGTAGTCAAGAAGCAGCAACCACCTATCATGAATCACAGCATCTATGATGCCATGAGCAGCAGTAATGAGCACATCATGAATCATCAATATTACAACGTTGTAATCATGTAGAACCATAACAGTTTGATCATATATGACCTCTAGAAAACATCTAAACAACTGATTTTACACAATGCTTTGCAAACAACGCTGCAATCTCCAATCTCTGAGAAACAGTCATGTCAGTGGCTAGGTTTCAGGATTCATCCGTTTCTGGAGGCAGCTCACATCAGCCATTGCCAGCTGGGGATTTAGACACCGGAAGCGGCAAAAGAAGACAGAAGACCTAGCTGCTGATGCACGGTCCAAGAGTGATATGGCATGCAGATGACGAGATGCTAATAACATCCAATAACAACGTTGAATGGTTAATGAAAGCGTAGGTATTGGTTCCGCTACTTTGTAGTGGTCAAGTGCAAAATGCTCTCTTCATGTTCGGCCACGGGCAAATTCAAATTAATAGGGCCAGCTGTACCACCTCATGCAATTACTCATGGACAAACTCTTGTGATGGAGCACCAAAAGTGCAATTGGGATCAAGTCATAGGCACCCAAACACCAATAGAGAGAGAGACAGGGATTTGCATGGATTTGCCATTTGATTTTTTTTTGCGGGGGGCATTTTCCCGGATGACATGTCCTTGGCTTAAGAGTTTTGAAGTTGTTTCATTTGCAAGGAACCGGTGCAATCGTTTGTGAAACGTCTTTCTCAACGCCATGATCAAAGTTTGGAAGCTGCCCACATTGAGTTCTTGGTGATCAAAGTGGGGAAATTATGGGGAGCAACTGTCATGCCTTAGAATCATTCGACGCAGCAATGGTCTTCTCAAGTAGAACATTTCAAGTTCCCATCTGGTGGCTTCTCAAGCCACAGGGGACCCCCAAAGTTATGATGGATTTATTACTATCAATGGTTAATAGTCAATGATTCGGGGAGAACCCGATGACTTGATGTTTCTTCATGACATGCCAGACCCAGGGGGGGCTATCCTGAGCTCGGCCAGGAGCACGAGGAGGTGACTTCTTCGTGATGGGATGGGTCCATGGGGGCCCCAACCATTTCAAAAGTTCAGGCGATAAACCTGGATGGCTTATCATAGTTCACGGATGTTCATGGTTTCCCACAGCCATCATTTAGGAGGCATTCGAACTTACGATTGGCTGTGGGATTTTTTGGGGATGCCTTGACCTGGCGCAGATAAAGGTCTCTAGAGTTGCAAAGTGCCTCCCCTTGATCAGGCGTTTGTTTTTGCTGGGGTTGGAAATCCCACGGGAAACACCACAAACTGGCGATTGCTACATGGTGAGCAGCTGGTTAAGAAAGCCACGTGGTTGATAGGTTGTGACATCAACATATTAAATCGTCAATAGATGTCAATATAGCATTTAGAAACACACTGTTACCGTTCATGATCGACCAGCAGCCGAGAGAACTCAGGCACCTACATCACCTACGATGTTGGCCGGAGAGCCTGCAGCTTCAGGCCAAGCTGCTCATGGCCAAGTTTCTGGCCGACTTGCATTGCAGTATTGAAAGCTATGTTCGGAGACCTTGGAAGCCGCAACTGTATCCAAAATCGATCCTTGCTTTGACTTTTTGGGACATATCTGGAAAGATGATTTTGAAAGATGATTCAATTTTTTGGACTTATCTTATCTGGAAGTCCCTTGAGATCCTTGACAGGGCATGGCGAGTCAGTACCTGCTGAGACTGAGGGCGTTGAGGCCACCGTGGTTGGCAAGATTTCAGACACATAAGGGCCGCTTGCAGATGCATGCAACGATTGCATAAATTTGTTCAAGGACCAGTTGTTCAAGGACGAGCCTTGAGCTTGGCGGGGAATGAACCATGGAGCTCTCACCACCGATCTTTTGTTTGTAAGAGGGCTTTGTGGGCATGAAATTTCCTTACTCAGTGACAAATACTTCACGCCGGAGAGAAGTTGAGAACTTTACTTGAAATTTCTCACGAAGTGTCCAAACTGTTTCAAAAGACATCCCGGCACCGAAGGCCTGCAAGGGTTACATTGAATAGTGGTTCATGATCGTGGTTTAAACAAATAGTTGCCAAAAGTCATAGGGTTTCTTGGTGATTGGTGGTGGTTGATAGTTTTCACTTTATAGTTAAGGAATTGCTGCTGCTATTTGTCAATGTTTGGTTTAAGTCTTTGAGTGATGGTTGGTGACAACAGTTGCGAATTGTCAATAGTTTTCAATAATTGCTCACCAACATAGAGAGTCCTTGACCATTAGCAATGACTGGCAATACTTGCCACTACCTGTCAAGAAGGGATTGTTTAATAACTCCTAATAGCTTTTGATTACCCCTGATACTTGTTCGAAATGGCCACGGTTGGTCAGATCATAAACACTTGGATGTTGCTTGCTTACAGTAGATTGTCAAGAAGTACTTTTGTTATTGATATGATGGGTTCATGATAAGTTGCTGAACATTGCGAATACTTAAAGAAAATCAGAAGTCCTTTCCCGTACACTTGTAATGTGCAGGTTGTCCATGGTTTACAAGTGCGGATGGTTCCTAGGAATTTCTTCTCATGGTTGATGTTCGATCAGCTGCTGGCAATTGATCACAAATTGTAAATTACTATGAACCCTCAATATTTTTGACTATTGGTCATAGTCGTGAGAAGGCAGTAGACAGGCATGCACACGGTATTGAGGCAAAATCACTCATGAAATCTGTCCATCTTAGTCTTCTAGACGGTTTGCCTGATCATCTTGTTAAGCCTTCTATGCCTTCGCAATGCGAGATGGGAAGCCAAAACATATGTTGGATCATGTTGGATCTTTCGCAGATGCTTTCAGATGGCTTTGGACCATGTTCAATGGGTCACCTGCAGATCTCAACGGTGAATTTGAGTTCGGCACACCTACAACCCGCACGAAATCAACCGAAATCCCACCAAGGTGTCACAACTCGGCGGCACTACCCCGGTGCATCCCGGTGCCCACGGTATGAGCACAGCCCCGACTTGCCACGGTGATCCAGCCGTCAGGCTGAAGCTCCCTCTTCGACTCGGGTTGCTCGACGGGTGACGTTGGGATTCACTCAAGGGCCCCTTAAAAATCTCGGGGAGGAACGGCCCACAACGGCCCACAACGGCCCCAGTTAAGAAATGCTAAGAGGGAGCTATGGGGAGGTTCAGGAGGGATCCCAGTTGAGTAATGGAGAAGATGGAGTGAGAGCCCCGACGCATGCATAGCTGCAGATCCAGGTGAGGGTCCCGGAGATCACTCAGCCGGGTGTTGAAAAGAACTTCCGGTGATTGATTGATGGGTGTTAGTGGTGATATATAAGTATTTAATGTCATAGGCTATGGTTCTATAATGGCTTATATAATGCCTGACTGACGGGTGCTAGTGGTTATTCAATATTATATATAATGGCTGTATACTGGTTAATTATACAATGCTAGAGGTTTGCTGGATAGGGTGTGCTAACGAAGAACTTCTTGGCATCACCAGGAGCCTGCGAGCAGCGAGCCACCTGAATGAGAAAGCAGCATGTTCCGTAGTGCTGTCCGCTGTCCCAGCGGTGCGTGGATGTTTCGATTTGCAAAATTGAAGTGGTTCCCCTCCGTTGACACTGTTTCTGTCGCAGTTTTTTTTGCATGATGGAGGGTTTGCTGAATTTACAAACCCCCAAACTGACCTCCGCTCTAGGTACTATGCCCAAATAAATGCAGCCAATGATTCTTCGTGAATCGCTATGCCTTTTGCAGATGGGGCTCACCCAATTTGCCGCTGACCCGCCCATGACATGATCACTGGGGAAGTCATGGGCGCCTTTGGGCTTCAATGAGGACTACTGCCAGCTGCTATCCCTAGGAGTGGATCTTTATTTGCTCGCAATTGCTCTCAAGTCGGGAACACGGACGTAATGGCTGATGGTTGCTCATTCATACTGGGTGATCACAGAAGGTAATAGATAACCGAGCAGAACAACTAGGGAAGTTCAAAAAACATCCAAAAAAGATATCCGGGACCGAGATGCTGTGGGGCACTGCCAGTAATTAATGTGGTAGCCAGTGGTTTGAAGCCGAACTCAATTCTGGGATGAGTTTACATGTGTATGTGCGAAAAACAGCGGAACTACTTTTTAAGCAAACCTTGGGTTAGGCCTACGGCTAGTTACGTGTTAGCAACCATTATCAACAACTAGCATTTGGATACTAGCTAGTTTCTTGTTGGCAACCCTTATCAACATCTAGCATTTGAATACCGCTAATTGCCTGTTAGCAACCATGATCAGCAACTAGCATTTGTATACTGCTAGTTACATGTTAGCAACCATTCTCAACAACGAGCATTTGTATACTGCTAGTTCCCTTGTTGGCAACCATTGTCAACAACTAGCAGTTGTATGACACATTTACGTTTTTTGTATATGTTTCCGCTTTCTTCAGGGCACTTCACTTCCACAGCACCGTTTTCGCCAAACTTGGTGACCTGCCATCGTGTGCCGGCTGCGTTCTCAATGCTGGCTCCATTGACAATCCCGGCCTGTTTCACCCTCAAGGTGTGCATCTCCTGTCGCGGAAAAGGGCCGTGGAAGCTGAAACTTGGGCTGTACGATGCTATACCTTATTTGGCTGGTGGTTTGGAACATGTTTGATTTTACCTAGTATCTATTTCGTATTTACAAATGACTATTTGGTTGACTAATATTGTTCATAGCGGTTATAAGTTCTAACTTCCAACCAGTTTCGGCATGCAGCACTAGCATGTTTTCGGGCCACCTTTGCCATGTTGGACTTCATCATTGCTTCGCACGCAGGCAAAAGATCCAGCACATTATCAACATCAAGGCCGAAGCCGTTGGCCGAGCAGTCGCTACAGATATTATTGGTTGGTGGTTTGACACATTTGTTATTTTCCCTATATATAGTGATTATTAACAACTGGTTGGTTGACTGGTATTTTTCATAGGGGTTGCAACCACCAATTTGATTAAGATTGTTTAATATTGCGAATCCGCAGTTGTTCACAAGTTGGATGCCCTACATGATCCCACATGGCCTGAGTAGGTGCAGGCCACCAAGGTCGGCACCATTTCACAAGCCAGGAAGATAACCGAACTTTGCGGACGGAGCTGAAAAAGGCACGTTGGGACTGAGCAGCGCAACCGGGGAATATGTAACCAGCAGGCTCGAAGATACAGGTGCATTGAACACCTTTACTTGCTGTAGCTGCTTTACCAATGGTGGGTGGGTCATAGAATGTCAAGGAAGAGAAAATTAAGATCTAGCAGGTTGATGTGGCAAAATGTCGGCTGTCCATCCAGTTCATGCACAATGCTTTGTTGCTTGCATAGTAGCAAGAGAATCAGCCGGGCAATTTTTGGCCGCAGAGGCAGTGCGTGATGTGGACGACCTGTTTGGCCCTGCAGTTGTTTAGTGGGCTCAAAACTTCGTCCAAGCGAGTTTTACTTCGGAATGGCACAGGCATTTCTTCGCTTGACAGGGGTGCGAGGCAAAGCTACGAGCGAGACAGGCGTCAAAGCCGTGGCTTTCTTCGCATAGGTGGAAACCAGCATAGAAACGGTATGGATCCAGAGTTTCACCAAGCATTCCCCAGATAGGCCAGATGGTTGATTTCTGGATGGTTTGGGGACGTGGGACGATGTGAACAGAAATCTGGGGTGATAATCCCATGTGTTCCATGATCATTACTGTCCTTGCTCAATGTCGGAATGAAATCACCAAGGCCTTCTAGCTATGCCGACATGCCAGAACAGTGCAGGATGGTATAGGACAAATTTGTCATTCTTTGGTGTCAGCCTTTTTAATGAGCCCTTTCGGCTCTCCACTGCTTTGCAGTGATCAAACAAGGAAATTGCTTGTTTGAGTTGGTTGTTTCCTGAATCCTGGCATGCCAAATTTCACAAATCATGCGAATAAGGAGAATGTGCCGCAGCAAAACGTACCAAGAGCAAACGTACCACAGCAAAACTGCCAAATTTCACAAATCATGCGAATAAGGACGGGGGCCGCGAATAAGAAATTTACAAGCCGCAACTAGATTTTCATATGCTGAAAGAGGGTACCCCTTGGAAAAGTCTGGACAAAGAGAAGTGCAAGCTTTCCAGCCAGAAACATATCGTGCAACGATAGGTTTTCCTGTAAAACAGCCCCAGGTGTCGGTACTGCCGTGACTATAGTGTAGTCTTGAAAGCCGGTTTGAATGCTGAATCATTCGCACATATCATACGAGCAGCGCTGGATTCAAAAAATGTTATGCAAGTAAATATGGAGCAATTTCCCAAACAAACAGGTGTGAAATGTTTGCTTGCAATGCTCACCTTGCGTTAAATTTTCTTCTTCCCAGGGCACGTTTGGAAAAAGTGGCTGCTGGTAAAAAGAATGATTGGAAACCAGACAAAAAACAAGAAAACCTTATTTGCAACCCCAAATCCTTATTTGCACCCTCGAATCCTTATTTGCAACCCTGAGGTCCTTATTTGCGACCCTGAGGTTGCAAATTATTTTTTTTAAACCAGCAGCCACTTTTTTCAAAACGTGCCCTGGGAAGAAGAAAATTTAACGCAAGGTGAGCATTGCAAGCAAAACTGTTCACATTTTTTCCCAAGTCTTGGGATTTAGGGTGCCAACTTGCCCATGCGAATAAACATTTGATATTGCAAAAAAACCGACTAGGCCAATAAGTTGAGCTCCTTGGCACACAGAAGGACTTTCACATTTTTCAGCCAGAAACATATCATCGTGAAACCAAAGGTTGTGAGATCGGGGTGGGGGTCGGTTTTGCCTTGGATATAGTTGAAAGCCGATTTGGATGCTGAATGATTCAAACGTATTGTGTGAGCTGGAACCTGAAAATGCTGCGGCAAGCGAAGATAGTAAGTCGTATGTTCTTTATTCGCAAGGCCAACTCTTATTTGCAACCTCGAAGGTTATTTGTGAAATTTGGCATCCTGGCAGGTGAGAAAACAGACAAGAACCACCATCCGCATCAACATGGTTTGTGCCTAGCCACAAAGCACGTGAAGGAGCTCCACACGTTCCTTCGCGCTGTGGAAGGCGACTGCGCTGATGGCTTGCCTATGATTTGCGCAGTGTGGGGCAAACATGTGTGCTCATTTTAGGCAATATGGTCTTTGGTATTTGAAGTGTTGCACACTGCAAACTGCAACATCTAGAGGTGTAAACTCGATGTGGTTGGATGTGTGGCTTGTATGAAAATTTGTTCACAGGGCAACCACGCATGAACATTATAGTACATTTGAGAGAGAGAGAGAGGGAGAGAGAGAGAGAGACAGAGTGAGATGTAATCAAACTGGTTTAGATATGTAGGATGGATGGATGGATGGATGGATGGATGGATGGATGGATGGATGGATGGATGGATGGATGGATGGATGGATGGATGGATGGATGGATGGATAGACATAGTATAGATTTATAGATATATTGGATTGATGGAAAGATGGATGGATCGATGGATGATGGATCGGTGGATTGATGGATAGAACTATAGATAGATGGATAGATGGATGGAAGGATCTCGCATCAATGAGTTGACTACTTCTGCATCGAAACCACCACCTCATATCCGTGCAAACTCAACCTGCGATCACAACAGAGCACAATGGTCCAGCGAGGGTATGTATGGCCCATTAGGAAGTTGGAACCCTGGTACACGGGTTGCTGCTTCCAATACTTTGTAGGTCTTGCGCCAGCTTGACCGGAAGCATTGTTGTCATGCACAGTCGTTCTCACTCAGCATGCACTGACGTCGCTGGTTGTTTTGGCGATTTGGACTAGTGAATGAATATCTGAGTCATCCCCAAACGTTTCATTGCCGGTGTTTTCTACTTTCCTTGAGCGTCGTTGATCTGCAGTTCGCAGATTTTTGTCCCGTTTTTCTCACTGCCTTCTTCGAAGTCCATGAGTAGCTGGCTGATGGCTTTTAACATGTTTTTACTCTCCCTAGTAATCATGAACAAATGATTGGTTGAGATATATATTCTTGAATATTTCAAAACGGGTTGAAAGCACCAACCAGCAGCTGGCATGCACGACTAAAACAAGACCCTAGTTCAATTCTGAGCTCTGGCTGAATGTGTGTTTTGCAGCATGGCGCCCCTTCAATGGAGAGACTGGGAGTGATAGGCTGGGGAGAGAGGAAATGCAAATATAGATATTAATGATTCATTCGATATATGCATATGTTGTCAAAGGTTTTCCATGTGCTAATATACCCACATGCGCATACACATGTCATATTCGTTTATTCATGTATATGCTCAGTGTGGGTGGTGATGGTCAACCTGAATGACTACTTGTAATTAGTTCTTCCAAAAGACGTTGCGATGTGCAAAAACATATGATACGATCTGTTTGCCGAACTTGCTTACATTTGCGGGCATATTTCAAGCATTCAATCTTCATGGTGCCGATGTGCATGCGCGGTTGCATTGTCCTTGGGCGTGTGTACAAGTGCAGATGGGCACTGGAAAATACATAAAACAATATATGTATGTATGTATGTATTTGTTCATTAGCTTATTTATGTTATTATAGCAACAGGAATAGGTAAACACTGTAACAAGAGTTTAAGTACTAAAGCATTAGAGGAAACGTGAATAGATCAATACTTAGATGATGTAATGAAACATGCATAAAAAAAAAAAACATTAAATGATACATACATACGTAGATATTAAAACATAGAAAGAAATCTACATAGACAAATACTAAAACATGGAATGAAACATATAATTAAACAGAAAGGTGCAAATACTTTAACTTACAAAGAGACATACATGAATACTGAGGAAACATGCATAGATGAATACTAAATCATGTAATGAAACATACTTATGTACATACATACATACAGACATGCATACATCCATACATACATACATACATACAGGCAGACAGGCAGGCAGGCAGACAGGCAGACAGGCAGACAGGCAGACAGGCAGACAGGCAGACATACATACATCCTACATACATACACACACATACACACACATACACACACACACATACACACACATACACACACATACATACACACATGCAAACGTACACACGCACATACCCACACACACACACATACATACATACATACATACATACATACATACATACATACATACATACATACATACATACATACATACATACATACATACCTACATACCTACCTACCTACCTACCTACCTACCTACCTACCTACCTACCTACGTACCTACGTACCTACGTACCTACATACCTACATACCTACATACCTACATACCTACATACCTACATACCTACATACCTACATACCTACATACATACCTACATACCTACATACCTACATACCTACATACCTACATACATACCTACATACCTACATACCTACATACCTACATACCTACATACATACTTACATACATACATACATACCTTCCTACCTACCTGCCTACCTAGCTACCTACCTACATACATACATTAATACATACATACATGAATACATACATACATACACCTAGAACGAAGTTTCTGAAATATCAAAATGCTCATGCCATCAAACATGTTTCACGGTTTAGGTGAAAGTAATATACGTACAAACATAGATCAACCCATTACTATTTATGCATATCATATCTGCGCAGTGACTCAGGCAATGAGGATAGCTTCAAGGAGTGGGTCGGAAAAATCCGGGATGAGTGGCAGGCCAAGTTGGACTCAGAGAAGCCCGAAGAAGGTGAGGTCCTCGAGGGCACTGAGCATACGAACGAGTCAGATTTCTGTTTGCCCTTGAACGAGTTGCACACGTCTAAGGCCTGCCCACTCTTTCGGCACACTTGTGGCACGTTTAAGCCCGACAGGTGTATGGTCAGTCTGTGATTGGCGGTCTCAGAGCGGCCGAATTTTCCATTGTCATGAGGAGAATTGTGTTTGTGGACCATCCGTGGTAGAATTTTCATGGGAAATCTAGGGTGATGCGTTCTACACACGTGTCATCCCTATTTGATCCCATCTCATCCCATCTCCGGCTGAGCTTTTTGCTGCTGTTTGAGTGTCATTTTGGGAGCTATGTTTTGTTCTATGGCTCGCATCAGCCCAGTTTGTTCAACCGTGGCTGTCTTTACTTACCCTCTCCAGTAATTACTTGTTTTGCAGGCAGTTCTTGAAACCGAAAGCCAGAGGACGTAAGACCAATTCTGGAACTTCAAGGTTTTGTGGTGGGTGAACCTTGATGAACATCTATGTTTATCCAGTATCCAGATATGCAGTGTTTTGAATTGATCGCAATTTATGGGATGCAAACAGCAAAGACATCATTAAGCAATATTGAGCACGGTTTTGCTAGTTGTTGTTCAGGTTGGAGTGGAGATCATGGTCAGCATGTTTTTTGGACAAGCTTTTTGGTGCCTTGGACATGGGTTGCCTAATGACTGGAAGCGCGGCAACCCTGGACCCCAATTCCATGTCATGTGCAGATGCAAGTTGGTGTGTTGAAAATCCACTTGGCCAACTCCTAACCTCAAGAAAAATCATGATTCTTTTTTATCCCATGGTAAATGAAAAGCTTCATGATACTGGCCTATTCACTAAACAATATTCATGATAGTGAAAGTTAGTGGTAGCGGGTTCGTCCAGGAAGAAAAACCCCGGAGGCTTCGCAACTCAAAAATCTCAGCCTGAGCCTGAGCAATTTGGCCCAATGCGCCACTCGAAAGCACAGAAAAAGAAGACTGGTGAAGGTGAGCCATTGCTCATGGTATGCGTCCTGCTCCGATTTTCGCGGATAGAAATGAGACGCGTTTTGAAGCTCAATGATTTCGCTCATGTTTCTTCTATATATGATTTATCATTTGCTAAAATCACGGATCGATGATCGAACTTCCAACAGTTGGACGAGGCACAGCATATGCTTGATGGAGTGAACGTGGGTGGGAACCATTGTGAACCGAGATAAGGCAGACAAGTAATCAGTGGATTTGAAAAAGCACCTCATGAACGCGGGACATCTCATCAGGCCGCGCTCTCTAGATGTCGTCCCATGCCCCTCCACGGAAACACTTGATCTGTGGTTCGCTCTTATTACACGCTTCATGGGGGAAACAGCTGCCCAGAAGTGAGGGAGCCTAGGGCCTAGGGGAGCCGAACTGATTACTGAATCTTTCTCGAACCAAGTTGGTTGTCAGCCACTAATATTACAACTGATTGAATTGTTATCATCTACTCACTCCTTGTTTTGAATGTTTTGAAGTAATTTCCAATGTGTGCGAATACCCTCTATGCGAGTTCATGTTTGTGGTGTAGGGTGTCAGATCTGAAAGCCCATCAGCACTGCACTCATAGAAAGAGGCACTTTAGCTAAATTGACAGTTGGCATTGCTCTAAGATCAGCCCTTTGATCAGAAGTAGAGAAGAAAGAATTAGAAAGTTGTCAGCGCCTCCTGCTTGAACCGTCGCAGCAAAAGAATATCTCACAGAAGCCATGTTCCTCCTTGTTTTTTCGGATGGGTGCAATACTTGCGGTGTCTTCGGGGCCATTTAGAAAGCGTACGCTCTGCCCACTATAAGTTCGCAAGGGCTGAGAAATGCGTAAGTTCAGATTTTCACCACAGCTGGACAATGGACCCTGCAATTGGCCGCTGCAAGTTGCAACCAGCCACTCGCTCAGGTGCGTGATTGCTGTTTTCATCGTTTGAACTATTTTGGAATAGCTTGAAAGAAACTGATCTCTAGTTAAATGTGTGCATGTGGGCGTTTGTACATATTCATGTATGATACCAAATGGACTGGTCAACGGTCGACAGATCGGTCAACGTCGACAAATACCCAAATCGATCCAAATCGGTTGAAGTTTCAAAAGGCCAAATCGGAGCATGTCACGCTGCTTCATGAATGGACAGATGCAGTGCGTAAGGGCGCCATGCATCGCAAGATTCCAACAGCACCAGCTTCTTTTGCCCCTGAAGTTTTGCCCCTTGGGGTGGAAGTGGGTGGAAAGAAGTACAGGGCGGCATTTGTCCACAGAATTCCTAAATTTCACCTCCAAGAATACCTGCTCACCCGTTTTGGGCATGTCGAGTCCCGTCGATGCATCCAATTGTAAGATAGAATCATTCTATCCTTGTTTAGTCACCTTTGCTTGGGAAGCTGCCTTTCTGGATTCTAATTGGTTGATACAATTTTCTTTCTTGCACTATTCTACATCATGCCTCACAGAGTCGTAGGCTTCAAATCAGCTCCGCCAAAGAAATTGAACGCAGATGGAATCACCGTTTCTGAAATCATTGGCTCATTGCGCGGAATACGGTAACGTTCTTCGCCCTCTGAAGTTCTTGCAAGAATAAACACCGTCACAAAGAAACTATTGAGTTGCGAGAAAAACAGAGGATTGCCTTCATTATTCATTCCACCCCCACCGTATAGCTTGGCGTTTGCCGGATGTAATGTGTTTCGTAGCAATGATCCGGTGGAAATACGCTTTTAATTGCCTGCGTTGCAACACACCACTAGGAGCAAGTGTGCGACATGCCTCGCTGTGTGGCTAGTTGATTTTTCACCCATGCCGTTGATGTTGCTACCCTTTGAAAAGGAGTCCCCAGGGTCAGCATTGAACAACTTGCAGAGATTGATGAAGATGAACCCTGAGGGAAACAAGCAATGGCATGAAAGGGTGGGGAAGCACAAGGCAGCGCTTGATTTTTCTTTTAAGACATGGGCTGACACCATGAACACCGGGCAAGGGATGTCAAGGGCGAGCAGAATCGGCAGTCACCCCGGGTTGTTTGTTGCCATTGCTTCTGATTGATTGCCTGGTTTCAGTCGTCAAAAGGTCTTAGACATTGAATTCCGGACGGAGTTTGCCGCAACTCTGGCGATCAACTGTCTCACTGAGGTCGTGATTGCTGATAGTTCACATGTTTTGTCATTGTGCAATTCTTCATAGTTTCGCACAGGATGATGATGAGATTGATTGAGATTGTTTTCGACGAATAAATGACATGAAGCATCTAGATTCTGCCTCCTTGCAGTCGACCGCGCCCTGACCCGAGTTCAATGACGTGTCCATAGGTGGGAGCATTCCAAAACGCATACCTAAACAGCATAAACACTAACAAATGAAAGCATGAATGTTATGCTCATACATATCATGTCCGCAAATTTTGAGATTCCCCTGGGATCCCCTTGGTGCTTTTGGAGAGCCCCATGCCCGGATCGTGTTTATCGTGTAGTATCCATAGGAGAAGTCTGAGCTGGAGGCTCGGGCATCACATTTGGAACACGGGTTTCGCCACCGGCTGTTGCCTTCACAGGGGGCCATGATACCCGTTTTATGTTGGCAAGGCAGGTCAGAGGACTGGACCGGCAGGGCCCTTTGAGTTGAGTTGACTATTTGAGGTTGAAACAGATTGAAGGGACCTGTACAGCGGCCATTCAATCGGCATTGTTCGGTTGTACCATATCTATGCATAGGGAAGTATGGTTGCTGATGGTAAATTGTATTCAATGCACAATTTCCATAGAGCCCGGGTCTGGGGAAAAATTGGACCTACCAATTGCCCTCCTACCCACTACCGCAAAAGGACCTGCCAAGGCACCCGAACCAGGGGAGCTTTGCTGCCAAGGATGGGAATCCAGTTCCACCAAATCCTCCGTAACGAGGTGCCCCAGTGGAGATTCGCGGGTCAGAAACTAAGGCATCAGGGATCGCTTTACAAGGGGGGACCCCTCTAGGTTAATCCATGTTCGATCCTTACGTTCGGCTATTTGATTTGATCTACTATTTTCAAATTGTGACTTGCTGAAGCACATTGAAGCGTTGTGTTTTTGCTGGTGTTTTCTTTTGGGCACACTGCAACGGCCGTCCTCTCACCTCTTGCTACGATTGGATTGGAGGTCCATTTCATTTGGCTCGCTGTGACGGGAGGTCTCAAGCACTGCCAAATCCACTGACCGGCTGGTCACACAATCCATTTGCAGTCCGGAAAAAGCTGACGCGCACAGGGCGAAATGAGGCAGCCTCCCCCAGGACACAGGAAGCCGGTGTAAACCATTTCTCCAACAAAATGTTGATTCCAGAGTTTGAGATCCGAAGGTGCACGAAACCTGGGGACATATATCAATTCTTTTGAAAAGACATGCACCTATCCAGGTTTTTTCCCCAATATCCATCAATATCCCCTATCCATTCCTATCCTATCAATGGTTTTCCTAAGGCCCCCAGCGTGGACCAAGGATTCGACTCTCCAGTTCGGTTGGTTGGACGTCCTTCCTCTCCAGGCCCGGCAAAAGATTGCGCAGCTGGAAGTGGCCTCCGCCGGGGAGGTGGCTTCAAAGGCGCGGAGAGGGCCCCGGAGGTTTTGAAGCCATAGGGGTACCCCAAAATGGCTATGGGTCAATATTAACCAAGCAATAATAGGGGATGATGAAAACAATGGTGAATGATAGGGGAACCAGGGGTACGGGGTTTTGACCCACTGCCAAATCATGCCAACCAGTTTG
>VSDK01002218.1:130252-140252 GCA_009767595.1 Symbiodinium kawagutii | reverse complement strand
TGAGAAACCTTCACCTGTGGTAGTCCCTTGGCACGGCATAAAACATCTCAGGCGCCGCGATCCTGCACAGCGCAGGCCAGGCAGTTGCAGGGCTTTCTTCAGATCTTCGGGTCCAAGAGATGCACAGCTACGTCGCCTCTCGAGGCGCTTCAAGCGCCTGCGCTTGGCATGAGATCCAGGGGTAGCACTGGGCGACACCTTGGTGGTTTCTTGAGCCATAGGGGACCCTTAAGATGGTTGGCTCATTAATGTTCATTACTTCCAACTGATTATTGAATGGATCGGAGATTGCTGAGGGACCTATTTTGAGAAACGCCCAGTTCATTTAACCCAAGGTCAGCAATACATCCATCAACGTTTCAAGGGGGGCTACAGGCACCAAAATCTCACAGTTCTGGATTGCAAATCTTTGCTTGCAAACAAATGCCATCCAGATCCATCCAGTCTTCCCAAGATTTGCAGGTTGCTAATTGAATGTATGACATCCCCATCGGTAGCCCATTTCTATCCATTTCTTGGAAACCATCTTTTCCGGACGTGCCAATCACTGGATTGGAAGTTTCGTGTAGCTTGGGATCCTCCTCTCTGCGAGGTGGTGCATCTCTACCTGTTTTAGTTTCTGAGGAACCTGTCGCAGATGCTTGGACAAAGTGAGTCGGACGTGAGGAGCAGTGTGCTCTATGTGGCATTTCTCTTGATGCAAAAGTGGGTTGCCCTGCTCAGTTGCCTCATTTGATCCTCAGGAATGAGGCCGAATCATGTGAGTAGGGAATGGCGAGTTCTCATAGTGATTTATAATCAAAAGAAGTGGTTGGTACCATGGACGATATTCTCCATAGCTGCCTGTATTTGATAGTGCATTGTTCAGTGTCCATGCAACAGTTACTCTTTGAATTGATGCAAGAATAAAACAACCCACGGGTGGGGGGTCACCACTGCTTTGCCCCACTGGCCCAGGCAGTCGACTCAATGGTTCCGCTGCTGACCCAGAGCTCAAGTCGGGCTTTTCAGCATACCAGGAGCCTTCTTTTGATAGGTCCCACTGGCCAATCAGGATGTGAACGTTCTGGATGGTGGTGGTGGTGATGATGATGATGATGATGATGATGATGATGATGATGATGATGATGATGATGATGATGATGATGACGATGATGATGATGATGATGATGATGATGATGATGATGATGATGATGATGATGATGATGATGATGATGATGATGATGATGATGATGATGATGATGATGCTCCCCTACTTCAGCCAACAGCCCCTAAGTGCTGGAATTTCATTGTGTTCACTCATTGACTGCAAAGCGAATCCCTTGTTTCCTGCGCAACCCAGGGGATGTGGAATTCTTCCCAGTCTTGTCGTCTAAGCGACGCATCAACCCCCTTCGATCCGATGACTCTTTCGACGCTGCAGGACGACCCAAAGATCTGTGGGACCCAGCCCAACAGGGCTGGGGCTTCAGAGCACTAGCGAGGCATCCCAAGGGCCAACGACTCCCGTTTGGGGGAACCGCTTGGTGGCTGATATCGCCGATGTGTCGATGACGGTGTTGTTGCTGGTCATGATGATATCACCATGGTTTCAAAAATGATCATGACTTCCAATCATGTCAAGATTTTATTTTTCCCAGTTTTGTATTCTTTCATCGTTATGGTGAATGACTGCATTCCAGCCATAGTTCAATGCCCTGACTGGCGCCAGTGGCCAGTCATCAAAGTCGAGCCGACTTCAATGGAACCACCCGCCACATGCAAAAAGCAGTCACAAAATACCATTTGCACATAGCTTCCAACTTGATGCATGCACAATATATAACTTCCATAGTGTGATGTTCTCTGTTTCTACACCTGAGAATCGTGTTATGACATAGAAAGGTACAGAAAAGGCTTGCAAAACACGTATCAATGAGTGGAATGGCACATGGGTAATGGTGCAAACGAGGGGATTTGATTCAATTTTGACCAAGGGCCAGGCCAGACCAATTGGACCGCGGGTATCTCCTAAAGACGTTTAAACATGTAAAAGAGTCCAGTTTGTAGTGGATTTGTTTGACATATGTGTGTACATACTATGCTTTGTGATCTGCATGAGGTTCAACTCATGCAAGTAACGGTCATTTTTCAAGCACCACCTGTTTTCACCAAGAGTCCTGGTGGTCCCAGGGAGGCGGTCAGCTCCCGGCGCTCCAGTCCTTTGGGTTTCTACCTGCAGAGATGACGGGCTACAGCTTCCGCGCCAGCACTGGGCAATTCATCCCCATGGCCAAAGGTGGGGGGCCTGGGTAGGGCCGAGCCTCACTGGAGCAGCTGCAAGCTTTGGAACGCCGTGGTGTCGATTCAGCCCGTCCTATGTCCTGCTGTGCAGAACCATGGCTCATCTACAACTCTATGTGCACAGGTATCAGCATTAATACAGGTTTTAAACGTTTATTTGCTGTAGAGATTTCTGTGCTGCGCGATTTGGCAACGGTGCACTTCCCACAAGCCCACACACGCAGACAAATTTGTTGCCGTTGCCTTGATGTTGGAGTGGTACCCTGCTGCAGGCCAACGGCAGAGCGTCACCGGGGAAGGCTACAGAACAGGTGGCGTTGGTGGTCGACATGTGTCGTTATTGTCATTGCTGTGTCTACTTGCTGACCCCTGCGGCACTTTACGCAATTTATTCTGTAATTTTCGCCAGGTAAAAGTAAAGGTGTGATCAATTTGTGTTTCACATCAAAAACAGGCGTTTCACACAATGAGATAACTTGGTCTTCACCGTGTGTTGTCATGGCTGAACGGAGCTCACTTGCTCACCTGTTTTGCTTCAAGCCGCGCGGGAGTGTAGTGGTCCGAAAATGCGATCATGCAGCGCTTCACAAACTCAACTAACTGGGCCCATTTAGTGGGGATCCTGATGCTGTCATGTTTGAATGCTGGCTATTTTCCAACACTCTTGACATTTGAAGAAAACCAAAACACTTAGCAAAAAGGTATGAGTTGCACCTACAATACGTACACGTGTATTACATGTGCATCATGTGCCTCCAAGACCACCATTGAAGCTGCGGTTCTGCACCGCACCCGTGGCACCTGCCGGCGTCAGGTTTGCGGAGCATGCTGCCGGAGGAGGACCACAGGGCAGTTCGTGGGTCCTGTGGTTTCTTTAGGAGAACGCCCACCAAAATGCTTGGTTTACTAGCATAGAACTAGTATATCATATGTTTACTGGTATACAAATAGTATACATGTATGATATTAGGTGATCTAGGGGTACCCCTGTTTTACGAAACACCCATGTTGTGACCTTCGGTTGAAATACAAATAATATGTGGATTTCTAGGGATTTCAACAAATAATAAGGTTTAATAGGGGTACCCCGTATACATGGATAATAAGAGGTGATTTAGGGGTGCCCCTACTTTAAGAAATACCCATTGTATCCCATTGTATTCAATTCCTACTTGCCACTCGAACTGACCCAGTCAAGAAAGGTCTTGAGTCTTAATGCATCCACTAGCTCTAAAGTGCATGTTTGAACTGTTATTCTTTGGACACTCTCATACCAAGATTTGCAGCCTGTGCATCGATTCCATTGTCCATATTTCTACCATTCTTTGAACTGACTCTTGCCAGTCTTAGGGTTGGATTTCGCACGGCAGGTTCCCCAGCATCCCAGCAGCCCAGTACCGTACTATGGCTCATATAGTTTAATTAACAAACAACCAAGTGACTAGATACCATGACAAATAACGGTTGATGATCAGTGGTACATGCTAGTTGATTATAGTTAATTAACTAGATATGAAGATAGTTTTCATGGCTATGAAAATATTTACTATAATCAACTAGCATCTACCATTGATAAAGAAAATGTACTATATAGGTATAATTAACTAGATCAAAATATTTGTTCATAACCCATATAATTGGTATAGTCAAGATATAGTTGATATAGTGTAATCAACTATCATAACATATTTGTTCGTAGTCAAAAAAAGGCCTTGCTGATCTAACCCCCGGGGTTCTGATCCCCGTTTTGCTTTACAGGATGCCCAGGAGCGCCCTGAAAGTGGAGGTCGTCCCAGCACACGAGAAACCGTGGCAGGCTTACGCTGCTCAGCACGCAGAGGATGCCTACGTTGTGCATGTGTTTAGGTGGATAGGTGGGTAGTATGACCTGGCTGGTGGTTTTAAGCTTTTTTATTTTCACTAGTCAGTGTTAACAATTGGTTGGTTGACTAGCGCGGCGGCGTCTTTGGGCTACTAGACCATACAGCACCCCTGTTGACTAGTATTTTTCATAGCGGTTGAAACCACCAACTAGTATGACATCATCCAAGTGTAAGCTTATCACCTTGCATGAAAGCATGCATAACAGGTGTCCGATGTTTTGTGCAAGTTCTGGGGCCCTGTTCTAGTAAACCAAATCCCTTCTTGAAAAGGGTTCGATTTCTGAAGAACGCTCTTTGGTTTGGTGTTTTGAAACAAGTGGTTGGTTCAAGGCTATAGGAAGTAGAATACGAAGGCTGGTGGGGGTCAACGACCGAAGTATGCAGGGTCAAACATTGAAGCCAAACATGAAAATTCAAATGATTGGAACTGGAACCGGAACCTAATCAAGTTTCCCTTGTTGGGTGCCCTTAAAAGTAACGTGCAATGAACGAAGGCAAATTGCTGGTGATTTTTAAGATGTTGAAAGTCTTGAATCTCTCCTGAAAGCTGCTGGAGGTTTGCACGTTGATACTTGAGGCTTGAGATAGAAACTGACGATCTGAAAAGACAATGTGCGGGTTTTGGAGTGAGATAGCAAAAAGTATAGCAGATATCATTAGATTCGACGAGTTTCGGCATCATTGTGTCTAAAGACTGACTGGCAAAAGTTCAGATCTCAGATCATTACATGCCACGGTGCTTACTTGTTTGTGTGATTCATTGTATCTCCAATTCCTCATCTGGGAATTTGCATGATGTCACACTGTGTCGCGCTACATGACCAACACATACGTATCGTTTGTGAAGCATCCGTTGCCGCGCCATGAACCATGGAATAGCATTTATTACACTAATCCGGTGTTTCTCTTTTTTCATGACTACTGTCAGTAGTTTCAGCTTCATAATCACATCATCACTGTTTTTCATCATCATCATCAACATTATCATAATCATTTGATTTAGCAGGTCATCATCCATCATCACTATCGATAGTTGGCATCACCCCTATGTTTGCAAGAATGACAGCACAACAGCCAGGACAGGGACAGGGACCGTGGATCAAACCAACCCAACGAGCTGCGTATCCATCATCATCACCATCATCAACAATTACAACCGATGTTGTGTCTATTAGCATCATGAGCATCACCAACCAGCTTGCAATCATAGTGATTTGCCATGCTGTAACCATCACTTCATCGGCCATGGTACTCAATTTGGATGCGTCCGCAAGTGGAGTGAAATAGAAATTGACGTGTTCTATTCTGATTGGCTGTGAGGGTACCGTGGTGACCATTGTCATCGTGTTTTACCATTAATTAGATGCTTCATTCCCTTGATTCCAGCATAAATCATCAAGAACCATCAGGAACTCTTGTTAGCTCTCGTCTATCATTTGAAACCTTTACATGTCCTTTACTATCCTTCCCGTTTGCTTCTCATTACAATGAAATCGTGGGTAACCAACTCCAGTTACAACAAGCTCGTAGAAACCAGCTGGCTACCAATCATAGCCTTTCCTAATAACCCAATCCACTGGAAGCATGATCAACCATGATATAACCATGGTAACCCTAATATTAACCCAATCAGCTCTTGATAAAGTATCATAATCCTATAGGATCCTATAGGGTTCCCCATAGCAACCCCATACCAACCCCCCGTCATGGCGCCTGGTTCCGCATCGGATTGGCGCAGCTGATCGCCCAGGCGCTGAAGGCTTGCAGGCCACGGATCAACACAGCCGACGACTCGCGAAGCGGACCCCCGTGGACTCCCTCCAGGAGCTGCAGCCGTTGCAGTGCCACCTGTGACCAACGGCAACCGAGTTATATTGGTTCGGTAGTCAGTCACTTAATTAGTTTTCTTAGTTAGTTGGTTGGTTGGTTGGTTAGTTACTTAGTGAGTCGGGTAGTTAGATGGTTAGTCAGTCAGTCAGTCAGTCAGTCAGTCAGTCAGTCAGTCAGTCAGTCAGTCAGTCAGTAGTATCAGTAGTGGTAGCAGGAGGCGCCGGGGTGGGGGGGGGGCAGTAGTATCAGTAGTGGTAGCAGTAGCCGCCGTGGTGGTGGTGGTGGTGGTGGTGGTGGTGGTGGTGTCAATGAAGTAGAAAAAAACAACTGCGGCCAACAAGGCCATCGGACCACGGGCATATAACAAGTGGGGATAGGTCAAGGCACGTGCAACTGTCCAGCACCACCACGCTACTCGGTTCACCAAGTTTCGCTGTTGAGGAAAGGCTACACGATTTGAACCTGCTTCCTGCAGCCAAACCAACGACAGTGACACATAGTGATGAAATCTCTCATTCAATTTGATTGAATGGTGGGCCAGTTTGCATAGGAATTGCAACCATCATAATCATGGTTTCAACAGGCTGGGTGTTTTCACTGCTGACATGTAGACACCCCTAGGGTACTGCATTGCGCTGCTCATGGTTGGAACCCATTGAGATCACTCTATCACGTTGCCGTGTCTATCACGTCGTTCCAGCAAACTCATAGAGCAGAGCCCAGCTGTTGAACTGTTTGGACCCTGGTGGGCAGCAACGTGTTGGGCAAATTTTGGTTGGGCAGAGTGATCAATCGCTGTGGTCAACAAGGGCTGCGAAAAAATGCTGTGACCATGCGGGGTACCCACAGATAAAATCACACAAACTATGAAGAATGCATATGGTGCAACTAGCTAGCACCAGATGATTCGGGTAGTGATGATATTGCGAACGGGACTGAATAGGATTGAGAACTGCGGTCAACAGATTTTTCCGAGGTAGGTCAGCTGCTCGCGCTGCTGTGATAATTCGTTTGGCTGCTGCTCGGTGTTTTATCTCAATCAGCCAATTCTGGGAATCAATCAGAGGCTGAAGATGTATTTTCAAGAAAATTTGGTTGATAGTGAATTCCTTTACCATGCAAGGTACATCCTCAGGGATGACCAACAAGGGCCTACAGTTCACAATGTGCACGCGAAGGGCCTGAGTGTTCCCTCATTGATTTGGCACCAGCGACAACTCCATGGCTGAGAATCGCTATACTTGGGGCCCTAATGAGCAGGCATACCATGGCATACCCATCCCTCCACTTCGGTGACAAATAGTTGCTTTTGTCGCCAGTGGGGAAATCTGGCCGTTGCAGCTTCCTTCTCGCGAAATAGAGGGAGGTATGATTTTCAGTACTAGACCGTGTATTCAGCGAACGGCACCGTATATTCAGCGAACGGCACCCAGACGATTGCAATGCCCTGGGTAAGTTGGAACAATGTTTTCTGAAAGTAACAAGCAGTTTTGGACAGTTTCGGGCCCAGTCCCCGAACAAGTCTCCTCAGTATTTGCTGGTTTTTTGTTGATCGGGGCCAATGGTCGAGCCAGGAAATGCGTGGAGTTCGTTCCCCACCGGCTCTTCCTAAGAACCTCTCACTGCCGAACCTGCATAGCCAGCATGACACAGAGGTCAGACTGGGGCGGTCCCGTAGTGAGCGACTGCTGCTCAATCTCTGTGCTTTAACCCCGACATTCAACAAACCATTTTTGGTTTCTAGGACTAAGGTGAGCATCCACTATGAGTTGTTTTTGATGGGTTTTTGGATTTTATCATGTCATTCTGATTACTGTGTGATCTTGCGTCTTACAGCTAAAGTTTTAGTTGTCACTCCCTACCTTCGGTAGCCGTGGCATGTCAGGCTGCCCGTGCCTATGACCGGGAAGTGGATCGTTGGTTGAGACGTTTGATGGTGGTTCTGTCCTCAGGCTTTGTGTGCTACATGTGTCTAGGTTGGCGTAGAAAGCTTCATCTTGCTGACGATATCTAGCTGGTGGTTTTAAAGATGTTTTCCCTTGTAGTCATTAACAAGTATGGTTGACTTATATCCTTCATAGGGGTTGAAACCACCAACCAGATACAGTATGTTACTATGCATTTGATTAATTATGAATGGCCTTAGTGATTAATATGGCAACCCTTTGCTTCGTGGCCAGAAATAGGAATTGAAGTAAAGTCACAATTATTGCAAATGAGTTTTGGCGTGCTCAGTCCGGGTCATGGGTCTATTGCAATGTTTGAGGATGTGAATATCTCGCACAAGTCTTTGCCGGAAAGTTCGGCGCAAAGCCAAATTTGCACTCATTTGGACAAGGCGCCCTGGCTGAGACGAGACAGCTGCAGTATTTCAAACAACCCTTTCGTATGTACGGTGAGGACGGGGTGGTTGCCTGGGCACCATGGATTTTTGATGGACATGTGACATGATGTTAGTGGTGTGAAACGTGTCACCCGGGGATGATGATCATATTTGGGTGGCACATTTTTTGTACACAAAGGCTTGCCATGTGGTCGGCAGACCAGGTGCACTGCTGGTTTGACCGGAGCAAGAAGGCGGCCACAGATCTCAAAGAAAGTGCTGGAGAGAAGTCACCACCAGGAGCCTCATTGAAGCAGGCCAGGCATTCGTAGTCACAGTTCCCAGATTTCCAGAGTTTTGGAAGGATTGTTTAGCAGTTTGACATGTTGTTGACAGCAGGCTGGCATCTACCTCCCTGCGGGTAGTCCAGCACCGCCTGGATCGTTGCGTTGGGAGAGGCCTGAGAAACCGCCACTGGGACGCAGCTCGCAGCTCTGGTGTGCTTTTTGCCCAATCGGCACAACTTGTGCAATTGATGCTGATGGTCAAGTCATTGTCAAGTCCATCCAATTTTTTAAGGAACAGGCTCTGTCCTATATTGAAGGAACAAGCGGTGTAGAATTCTTAGGCGTTCGGCGTTCATGACTTCTTGGCTGGGGCGCCAAGGATCAAGATGTTCAAGAGCGACGATGTGTCCACAAACATTTCGGATGTGACCACAGATCCCGGCGATGACACGGAGATCATGGAAGAAACGTGTCTCATCGCAAGTAGAACCCTTGACTTTTGTAATCAGAAGCCATTGTGGAGAATGGATGATCCAATGATCCTTATAGTGGCGAACTTGCAGATAGAAAATGCATCAAAATAGCAAAAACTAAAATTTGCTACAGATAGAAAATGTTTCGTGACCCCCACAGATAGAAAATTCGGATTTTGCAGGTGACCTGATTTTTTCCAGTAAAAAGACCAAAAATGACGTAGTAATGTTTTTTCCTAATTTTCTATCTGCAAGTTCATGGAGGGTATTCACTTTTTTCGTTTTCAGCTATTTTTTGGTGATTTTTTAGCATTTTTTATACATGTATCTATAATATATGCATTTTCTGGGGTATTTTTACACATATATCTATAGTCTATGCGTGTATGCATATGTACATTTGCTGTAAATCTGAATATGTATTCAAATCTATATAGAGATATGTGTGGCCTAAACGGTAATTAATGGATGTTTTCGCCACTTTGTGATAATTGCCGGCGGTTGTTAAAGTAGTGAGTACTGGCGTTTCTTAATGAATTATGATTTGCGCTGGTTGTTTTTGAAAATTGTAAGTCGTTAGTAGCGATTGTTAGCGACTATCGCTGATTCTTTCCAATGATTAAGATTTTACTTGTACCTTTTCCATGTACAGGAATGCTTAGATATTTTTGGTAATCGTCGGAAAGCATTGGTAGTTTCAATAACCAGTGATCATTGGGAGATTGTCGGTAAGGAATTATGGATATTACTGGCAATATGTTTGGATAATGAGTCATGTTTAGTAATCATTCCTAGTCGTTCGCAAGTCTTACTGATTATGGTAATTGATTATGATTATTGGCGACTCTTGGTGGTTCCTGGCGAGGGCTGATGATTCCACAGGAATTTTCTATCTGTGGATTTTTTACTTTTTTCAAATTA
>VSDK01002218.1:112508-126597 GCA_009767595.1 Symbiodinium kawagutii | reverse complement strand
AAATGGTGTGCCCCCCCCCCCAATTCTTTAGGGGGTGTCTGCTTTGCAATTGTATATCGGAAATCTGGGCTCTCCCCACGACTCTCCCCGAAGGCTTCTTTCTTTCCTTTCTTTCTTTCTTTCCTTTCTTTTCGTTGTTCAGGGCTAATTCAAATCTAGTAAGGGCTGAAAAATCCAAATCAGGAAAATAATTGCAGCTATTGCAAGCGCTTTACTAAATTGCTATTACAACATTAATGACAAGAAACAAACAAATGGTAGCCGCTGGATTTTGGAAAAATTGTGGGGATTGTTGGCGGTTCTTCATGATAATTAATCGGTGTTCCTCAATGAGTCTGCTTGTCTCTGTTTTCTATTGCTTCTTGAAATTGGAAATGGTTTGAAGCGATTGTTGGTGGCTGTGGAACATGTGTGATTGTTGGGGTGCTTGATGTTTTTTAGATTTGGTTTTGAAGATTTATCAACTTAACATTTTCGGAGGCGGTCGATCATTTGCTAGTGGTTGTTCAGCGATCATTGATGGTTGGTGATTAGTGGTGATTGGAAAAGGTTTTGAATGATGAATGGTTGCTCTTGTTGATGGATTTTCTTGTTGACGGGTAATTGATCACGATTTTTCGTACTTACGGGCGATCAGTGGCAATGTTTAATGATAATTTGTATATATTTGTCGACAATTCTGAACGTTTATGGCGCTTGATCATGATTATGGGAGATTATCAGTAGTTCCTAGCGAGGGCTGATGATTCCACAGGATTTTTGTTTCTGTGGATTCTTTTCTTTTTCCAAATTACTATTTCACATATTATTCTTCCATGTAAAGGCAAAAACTCTTAGTAATTGTTGCTAAAAGAATTTACTATTGGTGTTAGTTATTAATGGCCAATTCTGATTATTTGCAATTCTCAGTGATTATGCACGATTCTTAATGATCAAATGCGATTACAAATAATCATTAGGGGTCTCGGGCTTGGCCACGGGAATGTCGCGCCTGCGGTTGCAATGATTGTTTTTGGCGGTCATTAAAAAGTATTTTCTATTTTGGCGCTGAGAATCACGTTGCATGATGAATCGTGGCTATTGGTGAAAAAGATCATCCTGCCCTGTTAATTAAATACGTAGAAAAAAAACCCGCCGTGCAAGCCAGTAATCAATAGCAAACTGTAAAATTTCCGATGCCGGATTTTCAAAACAAATAGTCTAGAAACTGTAAAACCCAAGATGAACCAAGCAAATGACAGTCGCAAAGCAGGACACTAAGCAAAGCCAGTGAATCCGCAAACTGTGTTGAGTATAGTGGGTCTTGAAGCAAAATTGACTCATTCACTGGCTTTGCTTACTGTCCCGCCTTGTCAGCACTTGCTATGCTGTAGTTGCTTCAGCAAAGGCGGAATCTAGCGACAACCAATTCTATTTGTTTGATGCTTGCCAATGTCTTGTGAAGCCAATACCAAACCCCAACAAGCACCCAAAAAAAAAACAAAAAACATGCGCAACTTTGGCATCTGCTTAGGCTTTGGGCCTCAAAGTTTTGGATTTGTTTTGCTGTTGTTGTTTTTGGGTTCTGGCGCCTGTCAGGGTCTAGCGACGGCTTCGCAAATTTCCGCTCTCAAAAGAAATTGGCTTCTGATGATGTTTAGTGATATTTGGTATTTGTAAGCAAATCTCAATGCTTGTGGCGCTGAATCATGATTATTCGAGACTTTTAGCGGTTCCTAGCGACGGCTGGTGTATGATTCCACAAGAATTTTCTATCTGTGGGTTTTTTGGTTTTTTCATATGACTGTCTCATGTAAAAATGTGAATAATGTGGTAAACATGTTGATTAATTTTGGTTGATTCAGAAAATTGGCGATTGTTAGTGATACTGCGTGGTTCGTAATGATTCACTGTGGTTGTTAATGATTCTCAAGGGTCTCGGGCATGGCCACGGGAATGGCCTACCTGCGGGTTTTAATTGGAATTTTTGGCGATCATTAATGACTAGGATTTCTTTCATGTTCTTGGTAATTACTAATGCTTGCGTAACAATAATGTACCCCCCCCCAATTCTTTAGGGGGGGTCTGCTTTGCAATTGTATGTCGGAAATCTGGGCTCTCCCCACGACTCTCCCCGAAGGCTTCTTTCTTTCCTTTTTTTCTTTCTTTCTTTCTCTCTTTCTTTCCTTTCTTTCCGTTTTTTTCTTTTCTTTTCTTCTCTTTTCTTCTCTTTTAACCACAATTAAAACCATTTGACCACAATTCAAAAACAATCAAGAAAAAACAGAGGTCAACCAGGGAAGTTGTTTCTTCTTGCAATTGCTAATTTCAAGTCTTAACTTCAAATTTGAAATTAGTAAGGGCTGAAAAATCCAAATCAGGAAAATAATTGCAGGACTAGAAACAAACAAATGGTAGTCGCTGGATTTTGGAAAAATTGTGGGGATTGTTGGCGGTTCTTCATGATAATTAATCGGTGTTCCTCAATGAGTCTGCTTGTCTCTGTTTTCTATTGCTTCTTGAAATTGGAAATGGTTAGAAGCGATTGTTGGTGGCTGTGGAACATGTGTGATTGTTGGGGTGCTTGATGTTTTTTTAGATTTGGTTTTGAAGATTTATCAACTTAACATGATTGGTGGCGGTGGATCATTTGCTAGTGATTGTTCAGTGATCATTGATGATTGGTGATAAGTAGCGATTTTGAATGATGAATGGCGGTTTTTGGTGGCGCATATGGATCCGAAACGAAGAATTTGATGATGAGGAATCGCTCACGCTTTTTGATGGTTAGTAGTGACAAGTGGTAGTGATTAGCAAACCTCAATGCTTATGGCACTTAATCATGATTATTCGAGACTATCATAATCGCAGCAATTAAGTCATATAGTTGGTGGTTGTTGGTTCCTGTTCGTAATTCCTCCGAGAAATTTCCATGATATTTCCCTGTTTATGCAAATATGTTTACGAATGTGTTAAATATATATTTATTTATATATATATATATGTATATATGTGTGTGTGTACATATTTATCCATGTAAGTTCACATGATTCAGTGTATCTCTGATCATTTTTGTTGTTGTATATTGAGATTAAAGGTTGAATAATAATGAATGATAGAGGAAAATAGCGACATGATAGGGGATAGCAACCGACCATAATGGTTGATAGCTGACATGGTTGACTATAAATATTTATATATATACAATGCTTAATGGTTGGTTAATCGAGTTGTATGTGGATAAATGGTTGCAAAATGGTTGATGAATTGTGAATAATAACCAACAATAATGCTTAAACATGTACTACGTCCGACTGATTTTTCTATCTGTGCCAAATTTTAGTTTTCGTGCGAGACGTCTACAAAAAAATGTGCTGTGGTCCCGTCCTGCCCCCCCCCTCCATCTTCAACATCTGTCCAACGAACAAAAAAATCAATTTTCTATCTGCAAGACTGCGATACGTGTGCCACGAAATGAACGTCGAAGTCAAAAAATGCGAGACACGGGCAAAAAAGAAAATTCTATCTGCAAATTTACTGCTTGATTTTCGCAATATTTTCAGGGTTTTTTGAACATTTTACGGGCTCGAAAACAAAATTTCCGAAAAAAAAAAAAATCTATCTGCAAGTTCGAAAAATCGATTAAAATTTTGCTCGTCGAAATTTCGCAATTTTTGGAATTATTTTTCTATCTGCAAGTTCGCCACTATACATGATCCTTACATATCCTTACCCTTGTGACGTTGCGTGCGCACCACTAAAGAGAGTCGAAGGTTGATGGTTGAGAGGTACATTGAGTGCTTTATGCAGACGCGTAAGAAACCCTGAGCCGCCAGGCCTGACCAGCAATTGAACATATGCGGAACCTCCCCGTAGTCCCCTGGGTTGGGAGCAACCCCGAAGGCCTCCGTTGTCCTTTCAAAATTTCATGTCATGAGGATCCTGGGCATAAGAACCCTGAATTTCGTAAGGAGCCTCAGGCGATGTACGCGATTGCACAGTTTTTTCCACCTTTAGGATCCTTAAGGAGAGCGTAAGCAGGTGTGAGCGTTTTCTCGTCCCTTCCAACGATGGAGTTAATGGGGAGATTTGAAGACCTAAATGCAAGGACCATGAGAGTCGGTTCATGTTGGAAGTACAGAACTCTTTGCTTTTCCACACAATTTTGAAATATCATAGCCATAGTGGAGGTAGATGGTTCTAGTATGTTCTAGTTTTCAACACACAATTTAAATACATTATATATATATATATATCACGGCCATTCACTACCGGCCGTCCCAGGCATGAAAAACTTTAGCTTCAGCCAGACCACTTGTCGTTTTTCTGAGTTATTTGTTGGGGGCCAAATCGACGTGGTCCTTTGCAAGCTGCGTTGCAGCGATGTTTATGCTCCTCTTGACATGATTCGTCGATGATCATCCAACGAATTAAGAGAGATTGCAAGCAGCACAAATCTATCATGATGTCTCCTTGTGGGTGGATGACACCGACTGAGGGAGTTTTGGACGTGGCATTGTGGCTAGCAGCTAACTGACAAAGACCCTTCAGCCAAAAACACCCACTGAGGTGCAGCCATGTGCAGCCATTCCTCTCTCAAAAGCTCACTAGCGAAAATGCCGAACTGATTATATAGCGCAAATTCTTACGGCCAAAAAATAGACACTATCAACACTCAGACAACAAACCTGTTGGCCTCTTCATCTTTTCTGATTCCTAAAGTCAAGAGCGTAAGTAGCATCCGCAGAAGCCAAGGTGGATATGGGTGTTTTTTGGGCGTAAGGTACACCTGCATTCGTAGAAGCAATGGGTACTTTAAGTCGTTGCCCGGCCGATTTCATACAGAACATGCCATTTTCAGCGCAGCTCAATTGCTCAGGTTGGACATTGCAAGTCCCTAATGCCGTGAGGAAAGGCTTTTTACTTCTCCATTTTCCCACACACCTTCTTCCAAGAAGACTTTGGGTCGTGTGAGGGGAAGTATTCAGGAACAGCTAAAGCAGGGCATTGGGCCAATTCTTTCACATTGTGTAATCTCGTGGCGCACGCTACTTACTCAGGAATTTCGAAGTTCACACTAATCTCAGACATTTTATCACCTTTGGACAAAGTGCATTAACGAGAAAGTGCCTATTTCACTTGATGAGCTGATCGTGTACAATTCCTCCACAATCAAACATTTGGCTGCCACCCACATCCATTCATACTTTACAGCCAATCAACTATGTTTTTTTGGGCAATTTCCATGCATTTTTACCAGCAAACGATGGTAGAATAACGATGATAGTAATAGTGATGTGGCAATGTATGTACTGCGTGCTCTATATTGCTAGACATGCATGTATGTTTTCACAAGGTTGAAAGATATTGATAAATTGATATGCATCACATAGCTAACAGCTGATTGACATTTGCCAACCAAATTCATGGCAATCGTGCCTATAATAATAAAAGATAATATAAAGCCATCATTTGTATATCACCTTTTTGTTAGATAAAGATAGAACTGATAGAAATATCAGCCATACATGACACACATGAGCTATATGCGCATATGTGTTTTCAAATCACATGTTTAATCAATGTCAACCAGCCATCAATGTTTCTGAAGACTGTCACCCACCTCGCAGTGGGTTGAAGCCCCGTTAGGGTCCCGTTTGCACTGCGCGCCGGCGCGCGAATTCGAGAGGGCCCCCCGGGGGCTGTGTGGCCATGAAGTCATGAAAGCCACGGTGACCACATCAGATTCCACTTGGGTTGATGATGGTATGTTATGCTGGCTTTAACATGATCAGCCGGTGAATTGCGTGCTTGTTTCAAGATGATCAGCTGGTCAATGACAGGGTTTGGACACAACATTACTATGGTAATATATGGTAATTAATTGCACGGTTTAAATACATGGAACGGGCAATGGGCGCGTTGGATCCTGATGCATGGCATGTGAGATAATGGGAAAATCAAAGATAGAAAATGACCAGGCGTTTGCTTGTTGATACTGACCTCCTGTGATGGAGTTGATCAATCTCATGGTGCAGATGTCCCTGTACCATAACCATGGAGCAACAAATCTCGGTTGGGGTCCAACTATTTTTTTGCTGGACAACAGCAGTCCAATGACAGAGGCATGCTGAGACACCAAGAGAAAGGCCATACAAGACCAGCGACTTTGCTGCATGATGGATGCATAGCTGGTTCGCCAGCTATTTTGCACATGTTTGCCAATGCGTAGGTTTTATTTGACCGTTGTTTCCTCATATTAAATTATTGTATTTCATAGTACGATGCTGGATTGCATGTCAGCATTCCACATTTGGTTGACAGGAGCCTGTCTTTGCTTCAAGCATTCAAGCAGTACCGAAATCGCATTGGTGGCTGCATATGCCGTGCAGTGCCCACAGGGCTTTGCGGTGGCATCAATACCTTCAAGTGTTTGTATATCATTTTGCTCGGGAGTTTCGATTGGTTTAGAGTTTGCATCCTCGAGCGAGAAATCGTAGTTGCTATTGCTACCTCTGACTTCTTACATTGTTGCAAGCACAGCATTGCGTGTTTTCACCATCAGTCATGACGAGCTAAGTTCGCAGCAAAATTTCCCAACAAGCTCATGCATTGCATTTAGAGATTTCGACAATTGAAGTTGCAATTGTTTGTTGAAGAAATGCCCGGTTCGGTCAGACCCAGCTCTTTGCATCAAATCAAACGTGTCAACCACATCAATGCAGCTCCCTTGGTGAAGATTTGTAGGGCTGTTCAAGACAAAAGATGTCAGGGAATGCTGTCCTCTCCTTCAGGGAGTCTGGACTTGAATTCAATGCACGAGACTGGGCGGCGACTTGGTGGTGGATCAGCACTGGCCCATCGGAACAATGGCGGCTATGAATGATTTGGTTTGCTGGTGGTGGATCCCCTCAAAAAGCCATCCATGGAATGCGTTTGCACAGGTGATTGATGGTGATTGTGCGATTTGATCTCAACAAACCTGTGGAACTGCGCGATGCATAAGAATGAGATGTTGGAAAATTTCCTCCAGAAGGCCCCCTGCATGTTGAGATTTCGGTGAGTAAAATTGATATAGCGTCAGCTAACTTGAGACCCAACCCTTCAAGCATCTTGTCATTGTACTGGCTGATGGATGCTGATGGGACAGAAGCTGCCAGCAGAGTGCCACTATGGAAGCAAGCGAGTTGAATGGGCTGCCATGCGACTACCTAAGGGCCCGCTTTGTCTGAGAACTGGTGCCGCCAGATTTGAAGCTAGAGTAAGCTCGTTGATGTTCAGTGTCAGGAAAGAAAGATCGTGGTTCATAGTTTTTACACATCTAAAAGACGTTTGTTTACACGTCTCAAACACGTGAGTGTGGGAAATTCAGAAGATTTAAGCTTTGACGAGATGTAGAGCTGCTCCCTTTTCAGTTTTGATTGAAAGACTTCGAGGGAACCTACACGGAAAACAGATATGCAACGTGCTTTATTCGATTGGGCTTTACCGACATGAACTCAACAGCTGTATTCATTTGGCTGGTTTGGTTTTGTACCATCTCGTCCTGCCGCATTTGGATGGGCTGCATCTTGAGCAGCTCTCCATAGTACAGGTGCAGGCGAGAGCTAAACACTTGGCTGGAGACGATCAGCATCCAGCCCGGGCCTTCACTCCATAGTGCACAGGCCTTCCAAGTACAGAAAAAGATCCACTTTGGGATCCCATTCGATGCAATTTCTATCCGAATCATCTGCTCAAAAGCAGTTGATCAGCAGTGAAGGTCTCACGCGGCTTGCTACTTTGGCGGCCCACCTTCACACAGCTGGCAGTGGATCCAGTCCCACAAAAAGAAGCTGCTGCACTGAGACGAAATCCTTGGAACAAGGATGGACCACTGGCATCCACTGGCCCTCCATCTTTGAGGTCACTCTTTGGGAGCGCCTGGAGTAGAGCCTGGCTTGTTATTGGAAAGGAGCTGTCCATTCGCGCTTTGCTTGGAGCTGATTTGTGCTGGTTGAATTGCTCAATACCTTTGGTTCAAATTTTGAATTGTTTGGATGGAATTTGATGGTTGGTTCAAAATTTGACGTTTTGGTTTACGCCACAATTTGTTAGCTTCACTGCGCAGCAGCTCGAGCAGTAACCCAACCCCCAAACCATGCCAGGATCAGTCTTCTGATCGAATGGCCATTGAGCATCAGCACTTGTTCTCTGGGCCGCACCAAGAGGGATGACACATAGGCATTGGATCGATGAGAGGGATCAGTGTGGATTGCCTTGGTGGAAATGGAATTTGTAGAGATGCTACAAAGATTTGGCTTTGACCAGACATGGGGTGAGGGTGAGGATTCTTGGCCAAGTGGCCCCATTGACAAGACATATTTCACCTTTGGAATTGTAGCTGGCATGGAGACAATGCTTTTGCTTTTCCGCTGTCCTACTGTAGCTTGATAGGAGCTCAGACCCTGACAAGGAAGCGCAGACACGTAAACAGTATGCAGTTTACATGCGCAAAGGTGCGCATGTTTGTGGAAATCATGCATGGTGCGCACGCACGCACCTATACAGAATGCAAAAATACACTCAGAATCACTCAGAGAAGACATGAGAAGACGATGGAGAAAGAGATGGATAGAGATACATTGTACATACTTCTCGAGATAAATGATAAATGTGTCCACGTTCTACAATTTATTGCAACGAGTGGTGTTGCTAAGATATGTTTGCATCTGTCTATGTATCTATTTTTCTATTTGTCTATCTATCTATCCCTCGATTTAGATATTGTTCGATTGGCCTATCTACATTGCCCACACGCTTTAGACGTCCAAATCCAGAGAGAGAGAGAGAGCAGCCCCAAGTTTATTGGGGTTCTGGGCTCAGGTTGTTTTTGCTGGAACGGGCAGCCCTGAACAGCATGACGGGACCGAACAAAGGCCACCAAGGGCGGTAGTTTGTCACATGAAGAACTCGTTCAAAGAGAAACAGGTATATAACACTGCTAAAGATGCCCAGGGAAGGGTTCTTGGTTGTTATTCGCAGTTAGGGCAGTCCATCCAGGCTTGAAATTGACAAATGCGAAAGGTGCAGCGACACGCAAAGACCCAAAGCCTTTGTTCTTTTCCTTTTCTGCTATGTCCTGGCTCTTTGCAGGCGCTGCTGCTTTCCTGCGAAGGCAAAATGTTGGGATGCGGCACGTCAAATGGCCGCGTGAAGCTGTTCATTGAAGGAACATGGTGGGCAGCCTCTTCAACATCATCTACCTTTCTTGCAATGCACGGATTGAACCTGCGGCTTGAGTGATTATGTTTTGCACTGCGGATGTACTTGTCCTGCAACATCGTTTGACCTGCGATTCAATGGTGGCAGGTGTGCCCATGACATACGCCACCAATGACCACAACTGGATTTGGTGGTGCTATCATGGCTTGCGGCGCCAGGTTGGGCCACATGGCCCAGAAGGGTTGCTCCTCCAACGATCGTTTGAGCTTCCTCTCCGAGGCGCCGCTCAAAGTCGTCCAACAGTTGGATGCTGATGATATGCTAATGATTCAGCTAAATGAAGGATGATTCATAGATGATTTATGGTTAACTAACAGGTCATTGAGGACTATTCAGGACTGATTCAGGGCTAATGCTTCTAATTAATGATGCTTATTCCCTGGCTGGCTCATGATCGATCGTCAATTGCCCATCGACGAGTGGTTAATAGGTGGCTGATGGTCAATGATGCATGTTTAGTCAATGTGTGGTTCATTAATGATAGTCAGTGATTGTCAACATTGGCCAAAGGCTGTCAATAGTGGTATAGAATTAAACAGAGGATAATACCATATGATGCCCGACCGCAACCAACTACATGCTCAATGGCTTTATCCCCTACATGTTCAGCAAATACCAATGAAAAAAGACGTCATAAGACTTCTGAATAAGAGGAAACCTACGCAGGAACCATAATTCTTGTTTGTGAGCTATACTATACTTGTAAAAACATCAGCAGCAGGGATGGTCATCCAATTGCTCAAGTGGTGGCTTATTAGCAGCAAAATAAGAATGGCAACTGTCCCCATTGGAGAGTCCAGGCTCGCGAGTAGCAGATTGACCATGGCTGATGGCATGAAATAGCTGGGGCCTTGACCCAATCATTTGGTTGTTCCAGGATGTGTATACGTTCCTTGGTTAAGCATGCCGCTAGCCACAGCAGGTACTGAACGTGAGTATAAGTGAGTATATGCCGCCTTTGAACAGCTGAAATGGAGCCTATGAATGTCTATGACCTTTCCTTCTTCGTGGCTTCAGCTACTTCCCCAGCATTGTTCAACTGTGGAGCAGAAGCTTGCAGGGACGCCATGCACAAACACCTGAGAAAAGGCAGAGCGTGTTGGAAGATCTGAGTGATCTTGGTGAGGCCAGGGATGTGCGACAGACTTGGAATGACTTGGATGAGAGGATCGGACTGTTCACTCAAAGGTACTTCTCAGATCTCAGCAGTGACAGTGGACAGCTAGTGAATTGCAAGCTACCTCAATGTACCATGGATGTTTAGTAACGAAATCATGGAATTGCAATCCACTAGCTCAACGGGTATCAAGTCAAATGAGTTCTTACATGTTCTTAACGCATAGATTTCAGATGTGCCCTGCCACGTTGATGGTCAGTTTGACGAGTCGCACAGGTTCCGGATGCTTCAGAGGTGGACGCGGCCGATCAATGATGTGCAGATCGGTTGATGGTTTCCGCCGCCAAGAAATTGAGGTCTTGCGATGATTTTCACAATTTTTTCTAGAGAAACCCTGGGAAACCAGCAATAAATGGGGATTTTCCATTGCCAGGTTATTTTACCAGAGGGTACCCAACAAAAACAAATGTCATCAACTTTGCCGCAAAAAGGAGCAGGAAAATGTTGCAAATTCAATGGATTCTCAAGATGATGAGCCCTCACTCTTGTGGGAAACCAGCAACCAGTACAATTAGCAATGTTTACTGAGATGTTGCCTGTCGCCGCCTGCGGTGTCATGATGTATTTCAAATTCAGTGCCTTCGGCTCCGTGCTGGGGATGTCGGGGTGAGTGGCGACGGCCGTGGGGACAAAAAAGTTTGGCTGCCAACAGGGCCATGTTTGGAGACAGTGTTTTTGACATGACGTTAGAAGCCATTGATTGTTATTTCACGGAGCCTAGCAAACACAGTCGTACACAAACAGGCACTTAATATTTATAAGGCCCTTTTGTATATACTTATTTTATTTACACATATATACATATATAGTAGTCTTTACTTCTATATTCTTTATTTGTTATTTTATGGACGTGAAAATATATATGTATGTGTGCAAATGTCCCGTTTTATCTCTCTCTTTTGATCAAATATGCACTCTTTTGACTATTTATTGATATTCGTGGACTGATTATAGCTCCTTTTTCGGGATCCCTTTCTTGTATCCAGATGAGACAGGGTTTGCCATCATGTGTAGAACAAGGGCAACGCCATTTCATGTGTCATCAAGCCTCAACCAACGAAAGATGGTCGATGAAGGTGCATCGCTTTTATTTGGATGCATAACGGTAGATATTGTGTTTCATTAGAATTAAGCCTCACTTTGTAAGCAATCACCGCAGGTGTCACCTTAAAATTGTGATACCTTTTGGTTAGCGTGAGCATACCACACAACAACGCTGCGTTCAGAGATGCAGCACCAGCACCATGAGCTCAACGAGATGACATCTTGGCTTGAAGGATCTTCATAGATTTGCTGACAGCTCAGTGGTAACGAAAAGGAAGTGACAGCACAAAGAACCAAATATATCAAGAAAAAAACAAATATATATATATATATATATAGAATATATTGCAGGCATCACAGCTTGACTGTAGGCCGAAGACTGGTAAAGAGCGCGGCAATGGTGTCAGTGCATGAGCTGGTTTCCGCTTGTTTTTTGCTATGAGTGGCATTTTTGGCAAGGGGACAGTGGTTGACTGGCGGGGGCTTGGTGCCCAAAAGAATCCTAGCGATCGTAGCTGCAACAAGCCCATAGGTTGCCTTAAGTTGCCTTCGTCGCTG
Organism: Symbiodinium kawagutii; assembly: GCA_009767595.1. Classification (NCBI taxonomy): domain Eukaryota; class Dinophyceae; order Suessiales; family Symbiodiniaceae; genus Symbiodinium; species Symbiodinium kawagutii. The sequence goes on along the minus strand of VSDK01002218.1, from coordinate 114,575 downwards.
GAATGCTCAGACATATTGCGAGTGGTTGGAGTCATTGCAGGTCATGGCAGTGATCACCATGATTTGGCGACGGATTCAGCTCTCCGCTTGACAAAACCCAGCCCAAAAACATGTATTCTTTGATGGATCTGTAGGGACTAGACTAGAGTTGCCAACCACCAGCGATGGGTCATGATCTGTCAACTTCACAGATTTTTTCGGTTTGGCCTTGGGCTTCAGTTGGGTTCATGCGAGGTAGATGTCTTTGCGCCCTCGGGGGATCCAAGACCAGAGTCAGGCCGGGAGTGGGCTGGCTAAGTATCTAAGCAACCCGGGCATCAAAGAGGGGGAAGTGATGGGCGAAGATTAAGCTGGGCGGCACACCGTGAAGCACCCACAATGGATCCAGCTTGAGCAAATTCTGTCAGCACTGCACCACTTAGCAGAAGGACAACCTTTGCAAGAGATGCTGCAAGGCATGGGCAAAACTGTATGACAAGAAGGACAAAGAGGCCATCAGTGACAGACTGAGGCATATGCCACTCGACCTTATGGCATTTGCATGTGTATGAATGCAGTGGGCACTTTTCTACGCTTTTGCTTGGACAGCAGCTTCATTGAAGTCCGGTTCCTGTTATCCAACTCAGCCCACCCACGTAATCCATTCATTGCTGAACACTTGGCCAAGATGCCGATCCCCTGATCTTCCGACAGGCCTTTCAAGTAGCAAATCCAAAAGAGACCCTGAGAAAGATGTACGACAAGCTGGCCGAAGCACTTGGATTTGCGGATATTTTCCGATTTTCATAGATTTTTTGAAGTTGGTCTATGGCGAAGCCCACTTAAAGAGGATAATGAGGATAAGAAGCCCAACAAGCAGATGCAATGTCGCGGATTTGCCTGTGAAATCCTGTGAATCAATGCATCAGGTCACCCCACAGCTCCAAAAACGTGGTGCCACTGCCCCATTGCCATTCCAGGACTGTGCGGTGATTAATCTTTTCTCAGCACTCTGGGGCTCCCGGCCTTGCCAGGACGAAACAGAAAGGAATGCAACCGAAGACCTCAAAAAGGCGTGGAGTTCATCGGTCGGTGCCAGTGGTGGTGCGATGCATGAAGATTTCAAAGACAGTTTCTGCGTGCTTTGTCAAGTGGCTCCCTATAGGGAATTTTTGTTTGGGGCATCGGCCATCTGAATCTGGAGGGTCACAAGAGTCCTGGAGCCCAGACCCTGCTCGCCACAGACCAAGAAGACCAAAGGTAAGTCAGCACTGCCAGAAGCTTAGGAAGGAGAGGACAGCAGCTGCACTGACCAGACCAAATGATGGACTTTTCAGATTCTGAGGAAGAAAGAAAAGGACAGGAAGAAGAAGAAGAAAAAGAAAAAGTCCAAGAAGGCTGCTCGATGCTGCTTTGCCCCATGAATGCCAAGTGCATTTTTTTTGCACAGATGAGATAGCAACAGATAACCTGCATTAACCTGTATCTTGGGGAGGTAAGCTCTTCCTCCAGTCCAGAGCTTAGGCAATAGGCAGTATGCCACTGATATTTCATTTGCACTTTTGGAACGTAACAGGAACTGATTAAGTCTCCAAAGATTTGCTGTAAATGCTGTCCACACTTCATGTTACTAGGTAACCACTGATTGCGCAATCAAAATTTTAAAAAATAACACCCCAGAGAGGTTCAACTTCCTCTTCGTCGAGTACCTCGTTGGCTCCCCGGGCTGTGGAATGGATTGTCACAACAACGCTTGGGATCATTTTCTCCAGCAATTTCGGTAGAAAGATCAAATTAAGATGTCATAGATTAACAAATCAAAACATGATTCCACATATTTTTCACTCTTCGAAGGTCACAAAGCCGAAAATATTTAATTCTTATTAATTTAAATAATAAATAAATATATTTATATATAATTATATATAAAAAAAAACTTAAAAATTATTTTTACCTTAAATTTAAAAATCATAATTATTTAAAAATAAAAATATTAATTATAAAAAAAATAATATATATTATTTTTTATTAAAAAAATATATTATAATAAATAATTCGATGGTATTAAAAAGAAAGAAAAATAATTTT
>VSDK01002218.1:87384-107097 GCA_009767595.1 Symbiodinium kawagutii | reverse complement strand
TATTAAATAATAATAATAATAATTATTATTATTAATAATAATATTATTTTTTTTATTATTAATATTATTATTAATATCGTTATTATTATTTTTATCATTATTATAATTATTATCGTTATTATTATTTTCGAATTATTACGATTATCAATATCAATATCAATATTATTATTATTATCATTATTATTATTATTGTCTTCCTTATCGTGGGCATTATTATGATCATTATAAGCATCCCGTTTATTATCAGAATCAGCATCAACATCAACATCAACATCATCATCATCAACACCATCATTATCATCGTCGTCTTCATCATCATCATTATCATCATCATCACCGTCATCATCATCGAGGGCATCATCATAACCATCATGAGCATGCCGTTCATCATCAACATCAGCATCAACATCATCATCAGCATCATCATCATCATTTTCACCATCATCATCGTCATCATCATCGTCATCCGCGACCGGAGCGAAGGGAGGGGAAGGGGAAGGGGAAGGGGTGAAGCCGATTCTTTCAGCTTTGCCCCCCCCCCCGGGGCCCCGCCCTGAAGCCTGATATTTTGGCATTCCAGCAATCGGACTCCCATAAGACTATTGCTAAAGTAAAGCAAACTCCAGCTAGCAAACTAGCTTTCGTAATTTAATATCTAAATGTTAAATAAGTAAAACATCCAAATTATGCAATATAATGAATAGTATATCCAAATTGTATTTATTTTCGGGTAATTAAATACCGCTATTTAGATTTAGAAGATTTTAGAACTATGTTTAAAAATGTAACTTTCATGTTTGAAGAAGTACAAAGTACTTTTTTAATACAGCAAATGGAATTAATTATTTGAAAGCAATTGGTATAGATCTGACCTGTTTAATTTACTGAGTGGATTGTCCTTCAGCGATCTCCATCCTATGTAAATCTTGTGCAAATCTTAGTTTCACCAGCCACAAGCACCACAGTCACAATTCTTTCGATGAGCATCTTGCCTCCAAATTTTTAAAGTCCCCATATGTTGAGCAGTCCAAACCGGCTGCTTCAAGATTCTCCTGCCAAGCAGAAAAAATCAATCTAGACCGCCTCATCAATCATTTCCAAGGATTCTTAAAGTGTGACAAATTACCTTGCTCAAAAGAAAGCTGTGAGCAACAAGACATGCAGAATTTGCAAAGATGATGCTCCACAGCTGTGACTTCGCGGCCAAGGTGCAAAAATGCGAGTCAAGATTTGGAAATGCGCTATGCATCCAATATTTTGCTGCCTGGGAGCACGAATGAGCAAGACATAGCAAGACATCTTGTGCAATGTAGCAAATTATCGCCAATGTTCGTTAATTTAAATTTTTCTTTTCCTGCATAACTCCTCCTTCAGTAATAAGTTGGAAACCAGTTTCAGCGAGTCTATCACACAAGAAACCTGTACGGGACCCTACAAGCTCACTTGTGTAGGTCCCTTGCTATTTTTGAAGTGACAGTACAATAAGCACATTGCACCAGCAATGGCACCAAAGCTTCGCACTCTTGATCGCGCAGCCACATAAAGAACCTTCGGCGCGCCATGATCACATTAACAAAAACATGACTGATCAACATCATCTAATGTCACCAGTTGATAAGGTCCCCAGCGATCCTGTACAAATGAATAATTTGGAAGGACAATTGTTCATATTGATCACACAGTACACAGAAAAAGGTCCACTCAAATTATTGCGAATAATCTGACCAACATATGTGCCTGTCGTGATTGGGTAGACCAAAAGGACAAGGTCATCTTACTCACTAAGTCATAGAGTAGCCAAAGGGAATGACTTCAATTCATGGCCCGGATATGAGACAACTCATATTCTGGCACGATGATTGACTGGTTGACCAACAATATATTTGCTAATGACTAAAGCAATGTCAGCCCATCATGATATTGGATATATTCAAAGCAATCTCTGAATGACTGTGTCATGCTGATAATCAATGTAAAAATTACGAAAACAAGAACACAATTAGAGTGCATGGACTATCCAAGTCCTTCATCCATACTATTTTAGCCAGTGCCGGTTGCCCCTCCTGCGAATGCGCTCGTCGACACTTTCCGTTGTCTCCACCTTGCGGATGCACGGTATCACTTGGAAATTGGAACATGATGCAAATGGCATGTCAACAACGACGAACATCGAAGATTGAGCCAAAGAGTCGGGGTTTGATTCTGAGGAACATATTTTTAGATCAAGTGGTCGATCAAATCTATCATTTAATTTGAAACGTCTATTGCTGATTATGGTGGAGATCACGAAAACGATGACGATGATGATAATGATGATGATTATGATGATGATGATGATGATGATGATGATGATGATGATGATGATGATGATGATGATAATGACCACAATGATAATGATGGTGATGATGTTAGTGATTATGATGCTGATGATGCTGATAATGACAATAATGGTGACGGTGACGGTGACGGTGAAGGCCATGGTGATGATTGGTGATGGTGATAATGATGATAATGACGGTGATGGTGATGATGGTGATGGTGATGATGATGGTGATGATAGTGATGATGATGGTAATGATGATGGTGATGATGGAGGTGATGGTAGCGGTGGCGGTGATGGTGGCGGTGATGGTAGCGGTGGTGGTGGTGGTGATGGTGGTGGTGATGGTGAAAAATCAAGATGATGATAATGATAATGAACATGTTAATGGGAATGATAATGATATTGATGATGATCATTGATGACGACAATGGTGATGGTTGTGATGATAATGATAATGATGATGATGGTGATGATGGTAGAAATAATGATGCTAATAATTACGATGATGATGGTGATGATAATGATGATCATTGATGACGACAATGGTGATCGTGATCGTGCTGGTGCTGCTGCTGCTGATGTTTTCATCGACCCAAAAGTGCTGGCGCTGGCGCTGGCGGTCTATCGGACGAGTTGTGCCACACTCCGCCCCCCTATGCAGGGCTCCTTGTCGGGCCCCAGCAGTATATCAGCACCAGCTGGGACCTCGACTCCAACCAGAGCGCCGACTGATGACTTAACTCCGAACAGCCAAAGATTTTTTCCGCTGCCGGGGAGGAACCCGAAGAATTCAAATCTGAAATTGGATTTGTTTTAGATCTGAAATCTAATTTGTTAAGTCAAAGAAATTCAAAGTACTTTTCATTCTACTATGATTTCAAGGATACTGTAGGGATATGCAATGGCAAATTCTGTTCTAGATCCTCAGAAAGCACCATTTTCAAGAAACACTATGCCTATTGCGACGAGATGCATGGGCAAAGTCCACATGTGGAAAGACCGTTCGCAATTCCTGATGGAGCTGGGTGAACTCAACGTGAAACAGCTGGGTCATCAACTTGGGATGAGCAACACTTGACTGACAATTTCTGACTTGGATCATTTTGGCGCATTGACATTGCCATTGCAGGCAGCGTGGACTGCATAGGGGTCCCTGGATGTTTTGGCGCCTAGAAAACTGTCTTCCTCATTCATTCACACGGATGGCACAGGCAGCATGGCACTCCTAGCCAGCAATGCCAGTGTGTAATATGCACGTACAGCTTTTGTTTACCCACCCAAGATATGACAAATGGACGCAAAACACGAAGAAGATTTTACTCTATTTGTGTTGTTCCGGGATCCTGGGGAGCAGGCTTCCCAAAATCAAAATAAAAAATGTATCTATGTTATCAATCTTATTCTTTTTGTTCGGGCACGTATAGCTTTTGCGTGCGCGAACAAAATGATGGATGGATGTAAAACACAAAGTGTATCTTAGATAGTCATCGATTAATTTATATATTAATATAATTTTTAATAATAAATATTAATATAATAAATATTTTAAAATTAAAAATAAAAATATATTATTTTTTATAATTTATAATATTTTTTAAATAATATATATTTAATTATTATTTATATATATAATTTTATTATTAATAATATTATAATTTTAATTATTATTATTATTAATATTATTAATATTTTTTAAAATTAATAATATTATAAATATTAATATTATTTATTATTAAATAATAATTATTATTATTATTAATAATAATATCATTATTTTTATTATTAAAATTATTATTGATATTGTTATTATTATTATTACCATTATTGTCATTATTATCATTATTATCGTTGTCGAATTATCACGATTATCAATATTAATATTATCATCATCATTATCATTATCATCATCATCATCATCATCATCATCTTCATCATCGTGGGCATCATCATGACCATCATGAGCATCCCATTTATTATCAGAATCAGCATCAACATCAACATCAACATCATCATCATCATCAGCACCATCATTATCGTCGTCGTCTTCATCATCATCATCATCATCATCATCATCATCATCATCACCGTCATCATCATCGAGGGCATCATCATGACCATCATGAGCATCCCGTTCATCATCAGCATCAGCATCAACATCATCATCAGCATCATCATCATAATTTTCACCATCATCATCGTCATCATCATCGTCATCCGCGACCGGAGCGAAGGGAGGGGAAGGGGAAGGGGAAGGGGTGAAGCCGATTCTTTCAGCTTTGCCCCCCCCCCCCCCGCTTTTCCGCCTTCCCCCCCCCCCCCCCGCGGGGCCCCGCCCTGAAGCCTGATATTTTGGCATTCCAGCAATCGGACTCCCACAAGACTATTGCTAAAGCAAAGCAAACTCCAGCTAGCAAGCTAGCTTTCGTGATTCAATATCTAAATGTAAACAAGTAAAACATCCAAATTGTGCAATATAATGAATAGTATATCCAAATTGTATTTATTTTCGGGTAATCAAATACCGCTATTTAGATTTAGAAGATTTTAGAACTATGTTTAAAAATGTAACTTTCATGTTTGAAGAAGTACAAAGTACTTTTTTAATACAGCAAATGGAATCAATTATTTGAAAGCAATTGGTATAGATCTGACCTGTTCAATTTGCTGAGCGGATTGTCCTTCAGCGATCTCCATCCTATGCAAACCTTGTGCAAATCTTAGTTTCACCAGCCACAAGCACCACAGTCACAATTCTTTCGATGAGCATCTTGCCTCCAAATTTTTGAAGTCCCCATACGCTGAGCAGTCCAAACCGGCTGCTTCAAGATTCTCCTGCCAAGCAGAAAAAATCAATCTAGACCGCCTCATCAATCATTTCCAAGGACTCTTAAAGTGTGACAAATTACCTTGCTCAAAAGAAAGCTGTGAGCAACAAGACATGCAGAATTTGCAAAGATGATGCTCCACAGCTGTGACTTCGCGGCCAAGGTGCAAAAATGCGAGTCAAGATTTGGAAATGCGCTATGCATCCAATATTTTGCTGCCTGGGAGCACGAATGAGCAAGACATAGCAAGACATCTTGTGCAATGTAGCAAATTATCGCCAATGTTCGTCACTTTAGATTTTTCTTTTCCTGCATAACTCCTCCTTCAGTAGTAAGTTGGAAACCAGTTTCAGCGAGTCTATCACACAAGGAACCTGTACGGGACCCTACAAGCTCACTTGTGTAGGTCCCTTGCTGTTTTTGAAGTGACAGTACAATAAGCACATTGCACCAGCAATGTCACCAAAGCTTCGCACTCTTGATCGCGCAGCCACATAAAGAACCTTCGGCGCGCCATGATCACATTGACAAAGACATGACTGATCAACATCATCTGATGTCACCAGTTGATAAGGTCCCCAGCGATCCTGTACAAATGAATAATTTGGAAGGACAATTGTTCATATTGGTCACACAGTGCACAGAAAAAGGTCCACTCAAATCATTGCGAACAATCTGACCAACGTATGTGCCTGTCGTGATTGGGTAGACCAAAAGGACAAGGTCATCTTGCTCACTAAGTCATAGAGTAGCCAAAGGGAACGACTTCAGTTCATGGCCCGGATATGAGACAACTCACATTCTGGTATGATGATTGACTGGTTGACCAACAGTATATTTGCTAACGACTAAAGCAATGTCAGCCCATCATGATATTGGATATATTCAAAGCAATCTCTGAATGACTGTGTCATGCTGATGATCAATGTGAAAACTGCGAAAACAAGAACACAATTGGAGTGCATGGACTATCCAAGTCCTTCATCCATACTACTTTAGCCAGTGCCGGTTGCCCCTCCTGCGAATGCGCTCGTCGACACTTTCCGTTGTCTCCACCTTGCGGATGCACGGTATCACTTGCAATTGGAACATGATGCAAATGGCATGTCAACAACGACGAACATCGAAGATTGAGCCAAAGAGTCGGCGTTTGATTCTGAGGAACGTATTTTTAGATCAAGTGGTCGATCAAATCTATCATTCAATTTGGAACGTCTATTGCTGATTATGGTGGTGATCACGAAAACGATGACGATGACGATGACGATGAGGATGATGATGATGATGATGATGATGATGATGATGATGATGATGATGATGATGACCGCAATGATAATGATGGTGATGATGCTGGTGATCATGATGCTGATGATGCTGATGATGACAATGATGGTGACGGTGACGGTGACGGTGAAGGCCATGGTGATGATTGGTGATGGTGATAATGATGATAATGACGGTGATGGTGATGATGGTGATGGTGATGATGATGGTGATGATGGTGATGATGATGGTAATGATGATGGTGATGATGGAGGTGATGGTGGCGGTGGCGGTGATGGTGGCGGTGATGGTAGCGGTGGTGGTGGTGGTGATGGTGGTGGTGATGGTGAAAAATCAAGATGATGATAATGACAATGAACATGTTAATGGGAATGATAATGATATTGATGATGATCATTGATGACGACAATGGTGATGGTTGTGATGATGATGATAATGATGATGATGGTGATGATGGTAGAAATGATGATGCTGATGATCACGATGATGATGGTGATGATAATGATGATCATTGATGACGACAATGGTGATCGTGATCGTGCTGCTGCTGCTGATGTTTTCATCGACCCAAAAGTGCTGGCGCTGGCGCTGGCGGTCTATCGGACGAGTTGTGCCACACTCCGCCCCCCTATGCAGGGCTCCTTGTCGGGCCCCAGCAGTGTATCAGCGCCAGCTGGGACCTCGACTCCAACCAGAGCGCCGGCTGATGACTTGACTCCGAACAGCCAAAGATTTTTTCCGCTGCCGGGGAGGAACCCGAAGAATTCAAATCTGAAATTGGATTTGTTTTAGATCTGAAATCTAATTTGTTAAGTCAAAGAAATTCAAAGTACTTTTCATTCTACTATGATTTCAAGGATACTGTAGGGATATGCAATGGCAAATTCTGTTCTAGATCCTCAGAAAGCACCATTTTCAAGAAACACTATGCCTATTGCGACGAGATGCATGGGCAAAGTCCACATGTGGAAAGACCGTGCGCAATTCCTGATGGAGCTGGGTGAACTCAACGTGAAACAGCTGGGTCATCAACTTGGGATGAGCAACACTTGACTGACAATTTCTGACTTGGATCATTTTGGCGCATTGACATTGCCATTGCAGGCAGCGTGGACTGCATAGGGGTCCCTGGATGTTTTGGCGCCTAGAAAACTGTCTTCCTCATTCATTCACACGGATGGCACAGGCAGCATGGCACTCCTAGCCAGCAATGCCAGTGTGTAATATGCACGTACAGCTTTTGTTTACCCACCCAAGATATGACAAATGGACGCAAAACACGAAGAAGATTTTACTCTATTTGTGTTGTTCCGGGATCCTGGGGAGCAGGCTTCCCAAAATCAAAATAAAAAATGTATCTATGTTATCAATCTTATTCTTTTTGTTCGGGCACGTATAGCTTTTGCGTGCGCGAACAAAATGATGGATGGATGTAAAACACAAAGTGTATCTTAGATAGTCATCGATAAATGTTGATCCTTTCTGATGATCATTGGCATTCGCAGGATGGATTGATGATTTAGATTGACTTAGTCATATTTCAGCACAGTATTCTAAATTGACACTGTATATCATCCAATTCCATGGCTCTCATCGATTCTCATCCACGCCCTCCTTGGAACCGCCGCTTGCCCAACGTTCCTCCGGTGCACGTCGCGAGTCGCAGGGTTGAAATTGTTTGCCGCAGAATTCTCGAAGCTCCTGGCGTACTAGCTGCTGATTGGTGGTTGAAGCAACCCTGTGAAAAATATGAGTCAACCAACCAACCAACCAACCACTTGTTAATGACTAATTACTAGGGAAAATATGGGAAAATACATCAAAATGTTCGAAACCACCAGCCAGTTGTTGTTTCACCAACCATGTTTGCTTATTATCCCCTCTTCTTAACCACTATTATTGGTCATTGAAACCACCAAGCAGAATGAATCACTTCGCAAAGGTGTTTGGAGGTCACCATGTACGTTGGCCGCTTCTGATGGCTCCTGGCCTCGCTGCCCCCGGATGAGACGACGGCCCTTTCACAGGCCCGGTACCCCTGGCTCCGCATCGCTCCTACCACTCGCCTGTTCAGTTTGGGAGACTTTTTTATTGTTTGGAGGGGTTTGTTGGGAGCTTCAGGTTGTTCAAACTTGGCAGACTTTTTGGAGATTCAGCTTTCAGTTTCAGTTTCGCTCAAATACCAATGTCGGAGAGACTTGTCACAATACACTTGCCATTGTGCGCTTCGAAAGCAAGCGCCAAAACATTTGACGAAGTCTGTGGGTTGACATCCTTGGCAAATGCAGAGACTCTCCAAGGCGATGTCATGGTGCATTGTATCGTTGTGCTTGGGAGGCACGTTTGATCAGAAAGGCGCACTGTACCACATTGAACACCATGTTTGAGATTGCGTGGGCGGTGCGCCATTCACGAATCTGAATAGTATGTGTAACACATCTCTCTTGCCATCAGTCACCATCAACAACCATAAACTGATATGAGCGACGGTCAATATTTAATGTGTGGCTCAAGGTCATTTGGATTTGGTGAGTGTATTATCGTTTTTCAGGTTTTCGGCACTTCAGATAATTATCGTTTTTTGGTGAGTGTATTATTGTTTTTCGGCTTTCAAGCTTATTTCTGAAACCCACGACCCTCCGAATAATAAACATGATAGCGTAAATATTGGCTGTAGCTCATATCATTGACAACAACTCATCATCATTAAGCATCATTGGGCATCAACAACGATCATTGCCGAAGCCATAAACCATCACTAAGCATCATCAAGGGATGGGTCTTCCGTTGGTCAGTGATGGTCAGTGATGGTTTATGGCTTCTGATGGGTCTTCCGTTGGTTCGATCGGATCACTAAACCAGCACTAAGCAATGATTCACAGCTGCTAACCAGCATATAAACCACAAACATAAACCAGCACCGACCATCAAGAACAGATGGTTGGGCTAAAACACAGCTACTGACCATCAGAACCATAGCTACTAGCCATAAACCATCACTCAGCATCAAACATTGATATGAACCACAAGCAAAAACCATCACTAACCCATCACGACCCCAACGATTCACAGCTCAAATCAGATCCGTCCTCCAAGGCCACCAATGGAGGACCACCAGTTTCATCGCAACCAAAGACCTCTCGAGGTGATTCACCAGCGTTCGGGGCATCACTGCAATATGGGGTTCTCAATAGCTTGGACCCCAAAAATGGTTGGTGACAATAGGATAGATTAAGATAGGTCCCAAAAATAGTTGGGACCCTATTGTCAATGGTTAAGAATGGGTGACAATCTTGATGAACAAGGGGAAAATCCGCAATCGTTTACACCAACTATGATGGTTGGTTTAGTACTATGAATGAGACTAATAAACTGGATGACAACTGGGGACCCTTGAAATAGGGAAAACCCAAAGCTATGGAAAGTTTATTCGTATTCATGGTTCAGATATGATGATCGTACATATAGTCATACAGTCGTTTCTTTCATTGTATAGATGGTTGATATTGGATGATTTAGGTGTACCTCCAACTCACTATAGGCCGGTTTCCCTATCGCCAACGGTCTTGATTGGATGGTTACGGGGTACCACCATGGCTATGGTCAAACCCATGTTGGTTCACTGCAGATTGTTGTAACAATGTATGGCAAAAATTGGCAACATCATTGTTGAAAGCGCCCGCATTCTCGCAATATTGATATGATCAACAGGGGCATCGGTATAACTGACAATGATCAACCAATAATCTCAGGAGTAAAACAACATGTAAAACCAACAACCACATTGAGGGTAAAATCGTGAGTATGACACAAGAGATTGGTGCAGAAGCAACAATATTGGGGGTATAACCGGACAATGATCAGGGGTTAATAATTAGGGGTATAAGCAACAGCGATTCTGCACCAAGAATGATGGGTACAACCAACACTGATAAGTTGAGATCTTAACCAAGCGATGAAAGTGGCAATGGGATGCAATGGGTAGGTTGTGAGTCGCTCGCTCCACTATCCACTGAGCCGCTTGGCTACTGGACAAATCACTGAAACATCTGAAACCTTGTTTCCCTGTTTGTTTTTGCTGCAATCAAAGTTCACACGACTTGGGTATCTGTACCAACAAGCAGCACTCAGAGCGCTACTGCGGTTGCTGTCTGCAGGGCCCTTGTCAGTGGTGATGCAACCACAAGGTCAACCTGCGGAGGGGCCGACAGAATCAACCGATGATCACCATCGATGCTACTTCTTCGACAAGTCTGACCCATGGAGCTCTGACCCATGCGATCACGAGCAACTACCAATGTAAGAACTCAAAGACCAGCTAGCATGGTGAGGCAAACAAATGGAGAACCAACAAGTTAATCCTTCACACAGAAGAGCCAGTTTGCAAATTTGTGTTTTTCGGGGATCATGATATCTCAACCTTTTCTAAAAGCTACTGAGGTTTGAATCTAGTGATTGGTAAATAGTACATTGTTTTGTCTCATGGGTTCTATCGTGTCATGTAGAGATTCCGAGCAACCTGTTCGGAGACTTCCAAAGGTCTACTATTTTGCCAGGCCATGACCAATCATATGTTTCCAAGGGCCAACGCCGAAATACCTGGATCTGCCTCGGATGTTACCATAAATTAGTTACCCAAACAATCCCAAACGCGCTTAGAGCAGATTCCAACAACGCCACCACGCAGTGCCACAACCAGCATTACCACCAGTTGTCACTAGTGCAATCCATCCAGATTGGCAAAAAACTATCAGCATTACCAACCTGCACAACAACTGTCGATTCGACTACGAAACAGGTCTGGTCTGTCGCTTGGGCTTCAAAATTCCAAGCTGTGTGAATCAGGTGTCAAGATAATATGAAAACATACATCATTAAATATATATATATATCATATATTTATAAACATCGAACAAATACCTCCCTCTCTCTCTTTCTGTAAACATATAAAAATATATATATATACTGTAAATAATCATATGTTCTGACGCTTGTGTTTTAGAAATGTTCCACTGCTAGGATGGATGGATCAAACCAGGACATTCCCGGCTTCGAAGCCGGCCTTTGGGGCTTTGCTTCGCATGCTTTGTGCCTGAATGCTCCATGTCCGTGTAGGGCTTGGGGGAACTTGGGGAGGGCTGGGGTAGGTTGTGGTTGGATGGAAAATGAAGATATATTATGATATGTTCATATCCACAAGGGAGAGTGACATTTTGATGGGGTTGGATGTCAATTTGATCAACTCCTGACACCACAAGGTTTCGCTAAAGAATCGGTGAGGGGAGGAATGCTTTAAGATGCTTTAAGCGCGTTCAACAATTTTTCGCCCAATTTGAGAATGCTTTGAGCCTCACGCTTCTTGAAGCGGGGATTTGTGGCTCACCAAGAGCTGGCCATGGTGTCTCAAACAACTATTGAATTCCGTGGATGCTGTTAACGTGTCTCTCTGAGCAAATCACAGCATTCGGCGGCGGGGCTATCACAAGAGACGATGACAGCCATTGGTACTTATAGGTACTGCCACTGTTTCATGACAATCGACTGGACTAATGATGGCTAACAACAGCTTGCACTAATGATTGGCTTCGACTGCTGGCATCCTTGTGCTCGATAAACATCCCCTTGTTGGGAAGTTCAACAACACACCCAGGTCGTACAACATGACTCTGCGTGTTGCGTCTTTATGTCAAGCCTCTCAGCTGGCTCCCACCTCAGAAAGCCCTTTCTCCGAGAGGGGAGAGTCCAAATACTTCATGTCCTAAGAAGGCCAGCGATGATTTCGTGAGCCCGTGCTGATTCAGAAACTGGTTCCCTTCAAGAGATCACCCAAATCATTTCAGGCAAGAACAACAGAACATGAGTTCAGGGCATCTATTTCATGGTCACAGCAGCAAATGTAGGCCATCCCTTTGAAGCAGCGCGTCTTGAGATGAAAAAAAGGAAGCAAAGGCAGCTAAGATCAGATCCATTCTCACAGCCTTCTTGCGAGGGTCATCCTGCCCATTGGTGGGAGAACTCCGTGCAGAGTGGCTGGTCCCTTTCACAGTGTGAAGCGGAAACATGGCGCAAAGCACCATCAAAATGTCAACATTTCACGAGTCGAGACGCGTCTTGGCAAAACAATGAGAATTCATGGCCAAGCAAGTATTCATGGCCAGCCATTCTTACCCATTTTTAATCATCATGAATTATCTTAGCATATCAACCATCATAGATGAACCACTCGATCCACCTGCACACGCTGTACGGAACCCTGCAGCAAGCGCCTTCGGGAAAACCCTTCCAGCAGCGTTCACCAAGGCCTAGAGCGAGCCCAAAGTGATGTGTCTAGGGCTTTGGTTTAGAATGCCTGGAAGCCATGGTTGAAAATGCTTAATTGATGGTTGATTGATAGTTCATCAAAGAGTAAACACAATCAATCATAGTGGCAACTGATATGAATTGAAGAACATAATTGATTCATACCGATAATGGGCAAAATTCGACTCTGGTAAATCAACCTGGCACTTGAAAGTCCCCGTCATTTTGAGATGATGGACTTCTCGGCAACCAAATTTTGTTGTTTTTCAGGTAGCCCGCTCTATTAAAGAGCACCTCTCAGAATTGGTAGATGACCATCGCAACGAAACGATTGGATCCACTGCTGAGCTTTCTCGGGCAGATTCGTCCTCTCCAAACAGCCGACAAACAAACGATCATACCATATTCCCATAGTGGAAAGTAGATCCCTAGAATGACCCTAGAAAGCTACTTATACACAAGGGCGGCAATTTGTATGGTCTAGTACCAAATAGCGAAACAAAATGGGGAAGGTGCAACGTGCAGTTTCAGAAAGTTTGTGAAGGCATCATTGTCTCGTCCCCTACCCACATGAACCATGATACCAGTACCAGCTTCATCCACATCTTGGCCAATCAAGCACGGCGTTTCACACGAAAAAATTGGTGTCTTTCCGATGGGACCATGTCTTGACCAAATCGTATGGCGGTTCAAGGTGCACTGATATCATCCTGCTAAAATGGTCGTGTCAGGCTGTCAAGTATCAAGATCTTAATGTGATTTTATGGGGTCATCTGAATCCGGACAGCAGCGAGGCAGTTGATTTCATCGCAACTCTGGTTTAGTGAGGCAGTTCCAATACAACGCGGCTGGATTGTGCCATGTCAATCTGTGTCAAATGCTAGCAAAAACATGCAAAAGCAAAAGGTTGATGACGCAGCCAACGCAAGAAGGACTGGTTCTGATGATTGTTCTTGTCGTAGATGCTGCTGTTGCCGTCCTTGCTGTCCGTGTTGTTCTTGTTCTTCTTCTTCTTGTTGTTCTTCTTCTTGTTGTTGTTCTTCTTGTTGTTGTTGTTGTTGTTCTTCTTCTTATTGTTGTTATTCTTATTGTTGTTGTTGTTGTTGTTGTTGTTGTTGTTCTTGTTGTCGGTGATGTTGTTGTTGTTGTTGTTCTTGTTGTCGGTGTTGTTGTCGGTGTTGTTGTTGTTGTTGTTGTTGTTGTTGTTGTTGTTCTTGTTGTCGGTGATGTTGTTGTCGTTGTTGCCGCTTTCTTAGAGAAAACTCTGCTCTTGATGATGTTGTTGTTGTTGAAGTTTTTGATGTTGTGGGGGATCACACAACACCATCCATCAAGAATCTTATCATAAAGCATCCTTACTTGAAAACTTCACCGAAGGGTGCAGCACTCCAAAATCTTCCAGCCTCTGAGTGACGAATGAAATACACCCACTTGTAACCTGAGTCTCAGTGCAATTGCTCTGTGGAACCCAGTGGAAGCCCCCCAAGGTGAGTGACTTTCAGTGGGTTTAGTAGCGAAAGGCTGCAGAAATTCCACGATTTGATCTTCACAGTCAGGATGCACATTTGCATATCTTTCTGGATCTGGAGATCTTTTGGATTTGAAGCCTTCCCATTCAGTGTCATCCGGTCGTTCAAGCAGTCACCGGGCGTCGAAGCCCTCACAAAAGACTTAGCATAGAATCAGATGAAAACTATCATCATTTCTACATCATTTACATGTAGTCGGAAAATAAAATAGTGAAATAATACATTTTCATATATACATTAAAAAATAAATAACTTCAGGTTATGAATATACACAATCAAATTCAATATATTCAATTTCAATTTATGGCTGTCTTTAAACTCCGTATATATATAATATAATTATACATTTATTCAAACAAACGTATTAAATCATACTTCCATGTATGCTACTATGTGATTAATGAACACGTTCTTCGGCCATCCCATTCACCAAGGGCAGGGACTTTGGCCTGGCGCCCGTGCGTAGAAGCCTGCCACCATGCCTGACCCAAGGTTGGGGATGATAGGCGGTCTCATACGTAATCCCTGAGATTCATGAAAAAAACACATATGGAGGTGTCTTAAAATTGGGACCCCCAAAAATGATTGGTTTGCTACTGCAAATAGTTGATGCTGGATGATGAAGGGGCACCCCTTTTTAGTAACCCCCCCATATGTTATATTCAAGAATAAACACCTGACACACACACACAAATACTTTCTATATATATATAACATATATACATACACAGCAATACTCGTATTTACAATATTACAACACATTTACTGCAATATAACAATGACCAAGAGGCAAATGATATATCAAATGCATATAACTTAATCATCCCCAGTACCAACATGAGCTAAATTTGGAACATGGAGGATACTCCATCTACTCCACAATGTTTTATTTCATTTTATGTGGTTTTAATGTCTTTGTTTGGTTTAAATATGCACAGGTACCAGTCGTGTCCAGTAGTTGTACTGGTAAACAGGGGTTGTTGAAATTTGTGAACCCAGCCTCATCAACCAAAGGTCAAATATTCTGTTCTGTTAACTCTAAGCAGGTTGCTTCAACACTAACTAGGAATGAGAGCACAATGCAGCTTAGAACATCCCTAAAGCATCCTAAAGAATCGCACCATGGAAAGCAGTCCACTCTAACATGTAAAGTGTTCCTATCGCAAGTCATCGGCAGCCCCATGATTATCTGATAGTATTCCCCCATGTATACTAGCTAGGCTATGCACATCTATGGACTATAATTACTCATCAACAAGCTGTTGGTATTCAAGGCTAAGATTGGAATAGTATCCCCGATATCCTCCATAATAGCTACACACATCTACACACAAAAGCTTGTACATGATGCGTTGGCCGCATTATATGCACGCAACTGGGAGTCGGCCTGGTCAGGAATGGATTCAAATTGGAGACTTTTCGGGCTACCCGCTACGCATCATTTACGGATCATGATAGACGTATCCATTCGCTGACTTGCTTCACTTGATCCCCGAACTGCTGACCATTGCCTTCTGGAGCCGCACCGCGGGCAATTCTCCGGTTTCGCCTGCCACTGAGACATGAAAATCTGAGGTGTCCCATGCCATGAATATGATCCCTAGTAGTCCCTGATTCATATTTCTGCTTAAAAGCCAACTACATGTTGACGCACTTGTTTGACATAACGATCATAGATTATAACACATATCAATGTTTCGTCAACTTCGAATGACATGAGCTCTACTTGTAAAAATAAACCAGAAATGTTCCTGACTCAAGTTGGCAACCTCAAATACTGGGACAGGGAAGGGCGATCCCTGGCTGAGCATCCCAAGGCAGCAAACTACTAAGTGCTTCAGGAAGAAAGCCAAAGGGAACAACTCCATAGAAAATGAAGTGTCACAAGAGAAAGGAAAAGTGAGTGAAATAGTAAATCAAAACAGCAAATAGTTTAGATTACAGCAGTAGCAAATTAGAAGTCCAGGACCAGGTAAGAGTAAAACTGCACTGCCCCTATACAACGCAAGTACTTCACTACAAAACCAGAGGTGAAAACTAACAGCTGCGAAAGGTTTCTCTGTGACTCGGGAGCCACGTGCACCAAGCAGTTGCTTTGAGAAATTCGACCGAAATGGGATAAGAAAAAACAATGAATGAATCTGATCTACAAATGCTGATCTCTTTCGTCACTGCTAGGACACATTTCCGGACATGATAGGATGGGTGACTTTTCAAAGGCCTGCACCCTAGTCTAAAGGCTTCGAACAAGTGCGAAAAAGTGTCCCAAAATCTGATTCATCCACATACCCGTGTTGCCTCCACCTTCAACTGGTCCCAAAATGGCGACACTCTGATCAGGCCTCCGCTGGCTCATGGCTCCAGCACAGCCCAAGGCGCTCAAAAAGACACCTCCAAGCATTTCCAATGGCTGAGAAGTGCCCGGTGAATGCGCAGCCCATGTGGAGCATCCGCAGAACTTCTATGAAGTTGTGCCATTTCTGTTTAAGCCATCCAAGAACAGCCGGAGATTGAGGAAGGTTGCTATCGGCTGATCTTGTAAGCTCTGCCAACATCCTTAACATGGCCATAACTATGTGTAAAAGGTAGGATGGTAGTAACCACAACGGCTGCATGGTTTCACTATCAAATACTATCATTGGGTATGCTGGGGATTATCTATCATGTCGGGATTTATCGAATATCGATTCAATTCGATAAATATATTTACAATATAATTGCAATATAACCCAATATAACTAATTACTTATCATTGATGTATCTACGTGTGTAACTATATATGAATATAATGACATAAAGGTGCTGCCACCTTTCGCAACATGGAGCCTCAGGCTCCAGCCTTGGCCGGACCAGTTATGACCGCGAGAGGTTGTGGGTGCAGCAGGCTTCCCTGACACCTGGGAGGCGGGAAACAGCCTGTGATGACTGTGGGTCTTGCCTGAGATGCCCAGCCCCCAGCCACCAGTGGATTCGCCAGTCATAGCCATGGCCCGAAATCCTGGATGGTAATCCCACTCTGCTGCTGAGTTGCTGCCGAGGTCCTAGATGATGCTCTTTTCCCCCGAAATCAAACAATTTTATTTGCCCTTGTGACAACCCCAACCTTCTAGGGGTACCCCCAAGTCATCCATTATCAAGCATTTATAGTAAAAAACCAATCATCTTTAGGGTCCCCCATTTTAAGAAACCACCCAAGTTGTCTAATACTGCTAGTTTCCTAGCAAACCCGAGCTTCTAAGCTGCTTACCACTGGAGGACTGTCAGCTGCCAAGGGACGACATCCACGGGTGACTCCTTCAGCTGAAGCCCCAGCGCAGGCTGGGACGTAAACGCGAAGGCGAGCATCTCGACAGGTGGGTTACCAACAATCGACTGAGGGATTCAACTTGATTCAACCTGCTAAGAACTCAGATGTCTATCACAGGCAGTGTAGCACCTGTGCTTTGCTGCCTTTGTGGCGACAATTGTGGGGGGAAGCTATGATTTCATACATGGCTTGATGTACAATCAGACTAAGATTGGAACACTGCACTAAAGACAGAATGTCGGTTGTGCTGACTGTGTTCCAAGCCGTGAAAAACATGATGCAAGAAGATTGTGTTGGACATCCTTTGGGAGACACAAAGGCCTGCATTTCCACCAATGGCCTGATAGAAGTCATGTCTCCGATCAGTAGCTCAAGCCCAGCTGCTTGAGGAGCAAACAGCTGCAAAGATAAGTTTGTGTTCCAGCGAGTGAGAAATGTTGACCAACAAAGCCGAGCTTGGTCACAAAGGTATTCCAATCGTTTAGATTTGTTTGGGAGTAACTATAGTGGTCTATGAGCAATACTTGCAATACTGCCAAGGATACTCTATGAGTAATATTGGTCTATCGGTAATTAAGGTATTGCAATTTTGTCGATTAGCATCTATTAGCAACAGTATGTGTGAGACAATTAGATATTTCCCGTGAAAAAAATTCACGATAATGAGACAAGCGAACGTGTGGCAGGAGGGGCGTCGAGCCGACGCCCTGAATCCCTGCTTAGGCAAGGACCCCCACCTGAAGATCGACAAGCTCTACCACCAAAAATCTCCCAGTCACCCACTTTGGAAACGATCAGCTGCACACTGAACTCAGAGCAGTTTTTTCCAGGATTTTTTTTCCCGAAAATCATGATTCCCAACAGCTGGAACAAAGCTTTGGCAACAGAAATTTCAATCTGAAGCGTGGAAAGGGCACAACAAAAAGCGGAACACAATTCCACGAAATTCCAACAAACTGCATGTTCCACCTCAAGCGAATCATGACAATTTGACGCACCCAAAAATTATACACAACTGATGGGATGTTGCCAAAGCCTTTTATAACTCCACTGAGGGCCACATCTGAAACCTACAAAATCTAACGGTAAATCCTACGATGGGCGCTGCAGCTCACCTGGAAGTCGCCTGGAGTTTCAAGTCGAGCCCAAGGGGCTCGGGATGACCAGGGTCAGCCCAAGCCATGGCAGAACCCTGTGGAATGCTGGGAGCGATGCCATGCTTCCAGTTACCATTATAGTAGGTAAAGAGCTGGTTTCTATCGTTGTTGTTTGGGGTTGGCAACCTACTATAATGGGGGTGAGCTACAAACACTTTGATCATCATTTTGTGGGATCAAGCTTGGAAGATCCGGCTTCAGGACGTTTCACATCCGTGTGATCCAGGAAACGGTAAGCTAATATGGATACCCACGAATGGCGGATTCAAACAATCAACCTCCCCAAACGGCTTGGGTTCCACAAAAAATCATAGCCGAGTGATCTCTTGCTACCGCACTCTTGAGCCATGAATTCCAGTGGTGCTGTTCGGGAGTCCCGTGCCGCGGCTGGAATGTGACCCTGAGTTCTGATGCGATCCTGCTGCGAACGTTGGCTGCGTCTCAGACAATTCCAACAAGCTTGCAACTTAAAATGGACCTGAGAATACTGAGATTCCGCTAACTTACCATAAGCTCACCATACACATGAGCGGTGAGAAAACGGGCGACAGAAGGCTTACAAAAGACCCCAAAGATCCTCGACTTTAAACAGCTCAGCCACACAGGTCAGCCCACACCCCACCATCAGCTCTTGCAACTCTTTGGCTGTGGGCTCCTGAGCACAGGCAAAATTGCTGTGCAGGTCCAGTTCAAGGTGAGATGAGTTCGGGTGAGCGCGTCTTCCTCTCAAGTTTAGGGCATTTAAATATCATTAAATTGAACTAGTTGAGCGTAAACGTTGCGAACATCTCGAACATCTTGTATAGATTCCTCAATCTCACAATTTGCCAGCTGCTAAACTGAAAACCTGCTGCAATCCTGTTGACGATGGCCTCACACGGCAAGGGGGTCACTTGCGCCCCCAGGAAACGGGCCACTTGCGCCCCCAGGGTCACTTGCGCCCCTGAGGGGTCACTTGCGCCCCCAGGAAACGGGTCACTTGCGCCCC
>VSDK01002218.1:69006-87355 GCA_009767595.1 Symbiodinium kawagutii | reverse complement strand
AGGCAGGTGGGGTGGGGTGGGGGTGGGGGGTGGGGCATGGTAAAGCCGAACAAAGAAGCACCCGCGCTACAAGCAAACACGCATGCACCAGCAGCATGGATCAGGCGGAGTGAGGTAGGGTGGGGTGGGGTGGGGTGGGGTGGGTGGGGCATGTTAACGTTCGAGCATAGAAGCACCCGTGCTACAAGCAAACACGCATGTACCATCAGCATGGATCAGGCGGAGTGAGGTAGGGTGGGGTGGGGTGGGGTGGGGTGGGGGGGTGGGGCATGTTAACGTTCGAGCATAGAAGCACCCGTGCTACAAGCAAACACGCATGTACCATCATCCCATTTCCTGGGGGCACAAGCGACCCATTTCCTGGGGGCACAAGCGAACCATTTCCTGGGGGCACAAGTGACCCACCGACCGCCTCACACTACCAACAGGATGGCCATGGAAGTTGGGATGGAAGTTGGGACATCGTGACCTACCCCCAAACATATGCTTTCATCACATGGTGATTTCTCAAGTCACAGGAATCGACCAGCTCTTTGAGTCCCTTATTGTGAGAAACCACCAAATGATGCTGAATGCCAAACATTGTCCCAGCTTTTCAGCTCGTCATCGAAACAATTATGGCATTGCCGGTCATCCCATAAGCCTTCCCTGGTGACTGTCTTCATAGCTCTCTCGCCACATCCCCTTCCCTTCCGAAAGTTGCTGGAAGTTTTACACAGAAAAATTGACCCGCACATGATAACTGATACTATGTTATGGTGTGACTATAAATATATAAGTACAAAGAGCATAAGAAAATATAAGAAGAGCTAGAAAGCCATTGAACAAAAAGCATTGAAGAAGCCATTGCCATCCTCCAATTTCCCCCGCTGTGCACTTGGTCTTCAGACCCAAGCAGGCGCAGGCTGTTGGCAGTACCCGGGAAAAAATCCAGGCTGAAATCCAGGCCTCGGTACCCAAAGCCCTTACTGGGACAAAGGATGACTTCCGAAAAGTGATTGGAACGTAAAATGGGCATATCAGGTCTATCATTTGGATCATTCATGGATTATTCATGGATTATTCATACGTGTGCAGGCTGTAGTAAGTCAAACATAGTAGTATATATATAAAAAATATAAATATATATACACACTACTGTACAGTGTTTGTTTTTCTCTCCCTCCAAAAACTATCCCTCATTTCATGAAAACACCTGAGCTGTGTCCAAACGGTCTTGCTTCCGGCAAGGCAATGAGAAATTGTCTACGCTGTTGCTTACGCTCGCTTACACACGCACGGTGTTTACTTACTCGAGTGCGCAAGGGTTACCCAGGGCTTACGTGACAAGTTTTGGCTGCGCGGCCACAATGCCAGCTTACGCGTAGCACTTTTTACATGGAAAAAATGGTAAAAGGCTTTGAGGGCTCCTGTACATATAGCAACTCCAAAAGCTTCTGATTTCCAGATTTCACATTTCCAAATCCTGCTCTCCAGCTCTCCTCCCCCATAAGAAAATTTCCAGCTTGCGCAAGACCTTGACCAGTGTACTAGTACTGGTCAAAAAAAACTTACACGCGCTAGTGCCCACCATGGTTTTGCTTGCGCCACAGGTCGTTCTAGCCAGCCCCTTTACTAGACATGAACAGATGGACTTTTAGCGTCGCTCAAGTGTGTCAAGCTGGAGGTCTGGATAGATCTTCCAAAATACTCTGGTGCCCACTAAGCGGCACCGATCTGATGAATTTGACCAACCCACAAAAATAAGTTTATATAACTTAATTAAACATTCACATTGTGGAAAAAACAAGAATAAAACATGGAAATTGCTTTGTACAACATCAAATGCAAACTATTGTATTGGACATGATCTATAGAATATATGTAATATACTTAGAACATCTTAGAACTATACAATAGAGTAATCATTCAATGCGTAGTAGACAACAACCCTATCAACTTTGTGTTGGAATCCAAGCGCTCAATCTCAACAGCGATCTTGTTTTTGCCCCGTCTCGGCATCGCGATTCAACTTATGGAGATACGAGACCACATCCGGCGGGGACGACGTGCTATGGGTTGCACTTGGCCAATCGCCCAGATACGAACCAAGTCTGATCGAACCCAGGAATGACATGACCAAGTCTGTGACCAAAGTATTTGCAGCACTTGCAGCGCTTCAATGAATCGTTTGTGCCTATAGTGGTAAATGGTTGAACCTGTCTACGGCCGGTAATGGACCTGGCTAACATGACATGTTGATTCAAGTATCGGTTGATTTCAAGAGATGGGTCACATCTTAAACGCTTCACATGTAGGATGTTCTCACGGCAAGAATGACGCACCTTCAGCCATCGTGCGGGTCCTCCACAGGTTCTATCAAACACCGCCCAGGCTCCACCTGCATTAGCCAAAATTTCTGGTCCGTTGGAGATTGTCATCAGTCAAATCATCCTTGATGAGAATTCTTGGACATGCCTGGACATGCCTGTCCTAGGGTTGCAACGTTCTGGAGTAGGCGCATATCATTCCTGTGAACTGGGCAGAAGCGTCTGAACGCATTCGCCAGCAGTTTGTGTACATCCTACTGGGTTTCAAATGACCCGCGGGAGTCAGAATCCTCGAGTTTCACTGCGCTCCTATAGGCCTGTATTTCTGATGATTCCAAATTAATCTTACAGCCGTGAGTAGACAACAAACAACTGTCAATCCACAACTTCAGCTTAAACTCTTCCTGTCTCTCCACGACTCTCCACCCGTGTCCGGCCAAACCACACAGGCCGGCCGTTAAAACCACCGCTGTCAGCCCCTATGCTGGGGTGGCATCAGGCTGCCGCTCAGGCAGGGCTGCAGCAAAGGCTGGAAGGTCTTTAAGGCGTTGCTCCAGAGAAGACAAGTGGGGAAACCTGGTGGCACCGCAGCCAAATCTTGATCAACTAACCTTGTTTACCATCATAGGCAGCCCTGGTCAACCGTACAGAAACAATGACATGGCTATGGGTCAATATTGACCAACTAATAATGGGGGATAATAGCCAACAATACGAGCAATAGGGAATACAATGGTTGAAAACAAGGGAACCAGGGTTACAGGGTTTTGACCCACAGCCACATGTTTGTGGTTGTCACATGTTGTTGCAATGCAATGGAGCACTTCACATCCACCACGACATGTTGTCAGTCACCAACGCAGGCATACGTCCAGTTTCATTTTTCGGATGGCAATCAATAAGGTGGGGCTACCGTGTTCTTAGCATAGATTAACTAATGGTTAATAAGCCGGTTAAGTGATGGTTCGTTATTTGTTGGCTAATGGTTTTGGAATACGCAATTCTGTTTGGGCAGAAATCTTTTTCCAACTTCGACAACCTGCGCGGGCAAACATTGCAAGTTATGTTGTAAAAGGTCTGGAGGCCCACCAACAAGCGGTATCGGTGAAAATACTTATTCATGGTCATCCTGTATCTTTGGTCAATTTCCAGATCGATGAATGTCCCCGATATCAAATACAATCAGCCTTCTTGATCATGCCCCAAGGCCAAACAGTATCATCTATAATTATGCATTGCACGTCGCAATTTCATGAGCAACTCTGTTTCTCCCATTATCCCGCCAAGGAAAGTTGAAGCAGGTGTTCAGAGTGTCACATCATGCAAAAGGATCTTCACAGTATATTGAATGTTTTGTTTCACAAAACCTATACCCGTCCTTCAATATACGTCAGTGTGAAAACAGTCATCGTGGAAAATATATGTGCTTTCTATGTGTGCGCACATGTTGGAAGTCTCAAAACCTTCACGCACAAACAGCAATCATGATCAATCAAAAATATATTTATATGTATATATGAGTGTTTCTCAAAATAGGGGACCCCAAATCATCCAATATCAATCATTAATATCCATTTCTACTTATACACCTTCCAGTTTTGGGGTCCCCTATTTCGAGAAGCCCCCATATACATATATATGTAGGGGATATATGTAGACAAAGTGAACATACGCGAACAGTTCTACTCGCAGCATCAACTGGTCCGTATGCCATTTACCATTTGTCCCATGGACAAACTGCCCACGCAAAAAATAAACGCATACATGATATGAATGTGCAAGTATACAGTATACAGTATATTTCATAACTCGTGTATGCATATTATGTAAATTCATGTATGAGTGGAAACCATTGGAAATCCAAATTGTATGCTGGACCCGTTTCCGTCGAGGACTTAAGCCCGCCCGTATCATTTTCACCCAACTGCTTCTGTGAAACGTGGTTGTGATGGGTATCTTCTTTGGCCAACCCCTATCGATTTGATGGTCTCTCAAAATAGGGTACTGCCAGTTATCATCCCATATCTATCATTTGGCTTCAGAAACCACAATTTTTCAATCAACATGCCAACAAAAAGGATCGGGATGAAATCCTCTGAATTTCACAAATTCAACCATAGAAAACAACCAGTACTGCTGTGGGTCACTACCCTGCACCCCCTGGTGAACATTCCATAAATGACCAGTCACTAGTCCATACTAGTCCACTGTTGGGATGTTCACGCTGGTTGGTTGGTATTGCCTCATACCCCGCGGACATCTCGAACCCAACACCCGACCAGCTGGTGAAAGTGAAAAAGGTCCATGGAAGATGCGGTCATGCCAATGTTGAAAGATAATCAAGTCTAAAATTGACCCATTTGATTGGCCATGGTTAATGGCTAGTCTCATCATCTACCATTGGTTGGGGATTTCCTCCCTTAGCCATTGACCCATCCCCATATGTAACAGTACGGGTATGCTGCTGAAGCATGCTGAAGCACTGGTCGACGTTGATGCCGAACCGTCGAGCATTTTCGAGTTGTGGCACAAGACCTAGAGTGGCAGCCGTCAATGCCAAGCTAACCCAACAGTGGCACAAGCACAAAACACCTCCTAGCAGTCCACCTCTGGAGCATCAACAACGACACCTGAAAAATCATTATCATTGCATCATTCTTTGCAAAAACCCACCTTTGACACGCGATTCTTCATGATCTTTGGGAGTGTGCCGAGCATAAGCGTACGATGCGACTCAATTTCGCGACTAGTTCTGACTGCAAGCAACAACGTAGATCTACAATATGTTTTGTCCTGCTTCCCGACTTGAGTGCCACATCATGCCACATCTAACATCTCGTTGAAATCCAAGGTACATATGTCTGCAATGCTGACGGTATCACCAACCTCAAACGCATCAAAAGGAGCTGTGCCGAAGAACTCTCCCAGAAACCACCCAAGAAGAGCATCTTTGGAGCGATGTGGCCGTCATTTTGTGGCCATGATTTTGGAGTGATGATTACAGTAAAGTTTGATAAATTTTGAAGATGGAAAGGACACCCCAAAACACAATAAGCCGTTATCTTTAATAAACACACGTGGTACCCCGCTCCTTTTTCTTTGGGAGAAGAAAAAAACACAACCAGCAAGCGGTGCCAAAGTTGATGAAAGAAAACGCCAGGGATATCCGAGCTCATTGAATTTGCAACTCAATTTTTTGCTCCATTTCGCACACAAATATGTGTGAAACCCATCAGGAAAAGGTGAAGGGACCCATCATCTCTGAACAAGAATGTGTGTTCCACACGTAGTAGGAACTGTGGTAGAGGAATGATTTTTCGAAGCGCTTTTGACAGCCCTAGCGTGCAGTCAAGGTCTGAGAAAAGAATTCATCAATATTCACATGCATAGGCCGCATAGGGATCGAAAAGTAAAGACAACCAATTCAGCTTCAAGTCTATCGAATTGCATCGAGAAATCGCGAGTCGATAAACTTGCCATCACCTGTGCTAGGATAGTTCGGGGTCACTCCAAAGGAACACATGCAATGTTCAAAACCAGCGCAATCGAGTCTGTGCCGCCTCCAATCTTAGTTTCTTAAATTCTGAACATTTCTTAAGCGTCAATATCCATCAATATCCATCAATGACACAAGGGGTCCCATTGAAGCACCACCTCCGATCTTCCAAGCAGCTGCATACTCACCCTGAGATTGAGCCACCAGTCGCTCACAGGCCTGGTCATGGCACATCCATAGCGCCACGCCCCCACCGCAGTAAGCAACGGTCAAGACACGGATATGATCAATGCTTTGATGGCTAAGGAACATAGATGTTGATGATTGCTCATGTCCCATGCTTGGCTCATCACACGTCGGGATTGGGTAATTTCACACCAAAGGAAGTCGGGTTTTTCTGAATCAGCCTTTCCAGCACCCTGCTGTGAATATCTCAACATGGACAGCATGAGCCGTTGGCATTTTCACCACTCCAAAAGCTAAACAGGTGACCAGTCAGCAGTTTCCTTGAAGACTTCAAAACTATACTGGCCAATGTTTCTACTGATTCTCATCAAGAACATGATATGATCTAGGCTCTAGTGATGGATCGTGATGACGATGACCATGGTGATGATGATGATGATGATGATGATGATGATGATGATGATGATGATGATGATGATGATAATGATGATGATGATAATGATGATGATGATGATCATGATGATGATGACTTTCAGGACGACGATGATGACGACGACGACGGCGATGATGATCCGCAAAAAGCAGGTATCGAATCCCATAACAATGATCAACGGGAAAAATACAATTGTTTTCAACATTGTGCTGGTTTAGACACTGAACTACTGATGAGGACCTCACAATTCTACATTTCTATGGTTGTGTCAAAACACCCCAAATACATCCATGGTTTCCTTTGGTACTCAAGATTTGGGAGCATCCATGAATTCAAGCACGGACGGCCCCAAAACTATCCTTGCAAGACCTATCTACATGCACTGCCTTCTACTTCACCACTGCGGCCAGGAGCTTTCTGAAAACGAATTAGTGACAGCACCTCTTGCTGGCTCACTTAAGACATTCTGCCATCAATGAGTTTCCGACCAGGCCTTAAGCCCTTTCAACACAGCAGCAGTTGCGAAGCCATTTCCATCTGTCTCATTGCCGTCCACCACGGCTGTTTTGATCTTGGAAAACATGGCATGGACAGTCATCATGTGCACAGGTTCGTGTATGAGTCACTGTACTTTGGGCCGTCCAACTTGAATTTTAAATTGATTTGGCTGGATATATGACTCGTTCTTGCTAGAGTACATTTGGATTTGAGTTTCAGCTGCCAGAGCAACACACAGGATAATCAGCAAAAACAACAAAGTGGCTTGAAGTTCCACACGGAGTCTATTCCTCCTATCATGTGCCAAGAAGGAACTTTTCAAAGTTCATCAAGAAGCTAAACCAGCTATAAAATGCTATAAATCCACAACCTCATCGCCACCTGTATCTGCGCTGCTTCAAGCCGACAAAACCTGGGACCGGATGGCTTGCAATCCAAGAATCGCTGCCAAGCATGGGTCGATTTTGAAGTGGTTGCCTCAGCTGCATCACGGGCACTACACGCTTGCCGTCTCAGGGATGTCTCCGTGGTTGTGCCACGTGGAATACCCCTTTTGCATCCCAAGTCTTCAGTTGGAGCACCAACCAAAGCAGTCAAAGTCCGTCAAAGTCAGTTTGAAAGGGAGCACCAAGGCATTCCCCCGAAGTCAGTTTGTCGTTTGTGATCTTCGGAGAACCATTGGTTGTTGCGCGGACACTCCAAGAAGTCGCAGAAATGAAACAAGCTCTGCATTCACGCTGCGTGCCCGAATTGATAATCTCGGCAATTTCCATAGCACGTGCTCTTCTCATAGTGCCTGCAGGATGCGAGCCGAATCAAGATACCTAAAAACCAAGCATGATGTGGAATGTGTGCGTCTAATGGGTGTTTCTTGTAGAGGATGCTGATGTCTCCGATAACTCTGGACACACCCTCCTGCGGGTATCCGGTATCACAAACGGTTGCTTGATGCAATCTGCGCTGATAGTTAAAGTACCGGTAGCTGATTCGATGTCTTTCTATAGCTGCATGAATGCATGATTGTCATGGTAAGTCAACAAAGTTTCCCCACACTTCATCATGGTCAACCAGTCAACCATGTGGACCTAGTCATGACTATAGTCACACAGCGATGATGTTGTGCTTCCTGGCGCTGCACACACAGCCCACCAACCTTCAGGTGTGCCATCCGCTGGTGGGATCAAGGGTGTAGAGTCAGCGTAGATCAAGTCCTACCGAGCAGCGTCGCCAAAGCTTGGGCCCTGCTGGCAATTCATGGCTTGATCTACCATTGATGGTCCTTGACCCACCAAGGACCAGTGATATAACTATCATTACACATGAAGTAACCAATAGCTTGAGGCAGCACAATAGCTGTTCCCTAATGGTAGAGAAAAATTCAGCGCGAATCACAATATGTTCGCCGTGTTTTATCATGACCCAAATGATTCCAATTGCTCTGTAATGGAATAACGTGGACCAGGCAGGGTTCACGGAAGCGGGAGAATGACAAGGGGATTTCAGAGTGCCAAGAAATGCCAGGACATTCATGCGATTCATGAACAATGGGAGCAAGTTGACAATCCTAATAGTAGCAAATAATCATAATCCCTATAAAGTGGTGAACAATCACGCAAGCCAGTATTGGTGCTTAATAAGCTTAACAATCCAATGGTCAATAGCCAACAATAAAGTAATATGGCTAACCACGGAAAACAATCCAATGGTGAACACCACCCACTCACTTCTATCATCAAAAATCATCCAAGACAATCTAATGGTTAGTAATGGCTGTTAACATTAGCTCAACTTGGCTCTTAATAGATATGGCTGTGGGTCAAAACCCTGTACCCCTGGTTCCCATCATTCACTATTCTTTTCCCCATTATGGTGGCATAATGCTGATGGATAATATTGACCCTTAGCCATATTGGCTGTTAACTTAACACACCCCAAGGATATGGCAGTGGGTCAAAACCCTTAGTCCCCCTGGTTCCCCATCATTAACCATTGGTTTCCCTATTATTGTATATTATTGTTGGCTATTATCCCCCATTAGTGGTTGGTTAATATTGATCCCTTATATCCCCTACTATTGTTGGTTGTTATCCCCTATTATTAACCAGCTAAACCATTGGTTGGTTGGTTAACTGCTTGACCCAGCTCGCCATATCTCCGGGGAGCAGCTCGGCCGTTGCCCACGGCTCCAGAAATTCCACGATGGCCAAGGACTGCGTCAAGTTCTGTCGACGTCCATCTGCTGTGAAGCTCAGCGTGGGCACCTGGCGGCCACATCCGCCACCCAGGCGCCGCACGTAGCACCGGGGGGGGCTCAACCATGCCGTTGGGGACCCCCCACAGCTATGGCTAGGGTTGGTATGGTTGGTTTATGATTGGAAATGGTTAAAAAGGATGATTCAGGGGTTCACCTATTTTGAGAACCCCCACAAAAGTGTTGATGATGTTGGTTGATGATAGGTTCATGATGTTCAGTATACATTCAGGTTCATGATGGTCCATGAATGGTCAATGATAGGGGGATAAGTGTGCAATTCATGTTCTCAGAAACGACAGCCTTTTGCTAACGACACAGCATTGAAGAGGATGGACCGCCAAAAGCCGAGATTTGATGAGATTTGGATGATGAGGCGATGGCAATTGGATCACTTCATTGCTTGATGGGAGAATCTCTAGGAGTTCCATCGAACTGGTTGATCCGTGAAGCACTGGAACAGCACCAACCCCAACGATTGCTTTTATGCCATCACACGAGTGTGCGAAAGTTGATCTCGTCTCACACATGGGATGGGAGCGAAGCGTGCCAGTGCTGAAACGGCACACTTGTTGTTTTGGATTGCATCAAAAGGCTCTGGGTCCACATTAATCAGCCAACCCATAGGATATAATCACCAACACTAATGGGGAAAACAATGGTTCATGATGGGGAACCTGGGGTACAGGATTTTTGACCCATAGCCAAAACAACTTGGGACCTGTCTGGTAATTTTATCAGTGCCATTGATTCAGCCATCAAATTGTCGAGGAAGTCACAATACGCTTTGAAGTGATCGCATTGTGAATTTTGCCGCGATCCAATTGACCATGATCTGGCACAATCATATAGCAATTTGTGCGTCCTTTATGGTCATACCATCCCATCACAACCATGCTACGCGCATTCAGCTGCCCCCCTTGGATGTGTGGATAGCGCCGCCGCCATCCCTTGCACCTGTGCCATGCTTGAGTGTTCAGCCTGAGTGTTCAGGCTTTGCGAAATGGCAATCTTCACAGTTTACGACAAGTTCAAAATCAAAAAAGGACATCTATGCAACTCAATTGTGTTTGAAAGGTCCATGATTACCACAAACATCCTATATCTAGCCTTGATCCTTCAACTTCTCAAATGGCTGTGGCTCCATACCCTGTACCCCAGCTGTTCACACGAAGTTCACATCCCATCAATCATCAGTCACTAGTCAAGTTGTCGAGATGTTCACCCCTTTGTTGGCTGAATGGTTGGTTGGCTGGTTGGTTGGCTGGTTGGTTGGCTGGTAGGTAGGTTGGTTGGTTGGTTGGCTGGTTGGTTGGTTGGTTGGTTAGGTCTTGAGCCATCCCCAACTCTGGGTTGCCACGAACTGCACTGGGCAGCCCAGCGAACTCGGCACTTTTCTGCTCGCCCTTCAGCAGGTTCACCTCAGTGGCAGGCTTCCCAGGTGGAGGGTGGTATCGCTGGGTTGATGAGAAAACTGCAGGAAAGCCGTGGTTTTAGCCACCAATCCTCGGGTTAATCTGACTTCAATTTAGATCTACATGAAAACACACGAAAAAGCTCTGTTTCATGTAACAACACTTCAATTTGAGGTTCATCTGACTTCAATTTAGATCTATATAGATTATTATAGGGGTTGGTATCATTTCTGAATTATTGACCAGTGGGATGATCATCGAAGTAGCTAGTCTTATAGTTGAATTTGCCTATGGAATTGCCAGTGTCATCCAGTACCCAGATTTCCGACAATGCAGAAAAGGAATCATCCCTATTGAAGATTCAATGACAATTCCTAGGATTCCCTCTTAATATGACCGAAGTCGACACGGGGATTTGGAATAGCATCATGATTCGCGGGCAGAAGTATCTTGGGGTTGACATGGGTTGACCATAGACGGTGATATCCCCAAGCCGACCCAAAAAACGAATATCCTGCGAAAATCCAAACACATCATTGGCCATACCTCGGCTACACCGAGCTCAAGTTCGGCCCTGAGCCGTCACTCCGGTCATCCTTCGAAGTGTCCATAGCTTGGAAGTTCTGCAGTGGTTTGTTACACACCGCAGACACAAAGGGCTTCCCCATGAACCAGCTATGACCATCATGTGTTCTATAAACGTCTATAAATACACAGCGATGCATCTAGGAATCCAAAAACATCACCATCTATGACTTGGCGCTGGGCCATTGGGCCTGGCCCCTCATACGTCCAAGAAGTAAATAGCTTCACTGACAGCACCAACCAATGACGATAGTAATCCACTGGCCGATTCTCAACCTCCTGTGCCCTAGCCTAAAAACCTATAATTTCCTCACTACAGCAGGATTCCTGGAGGAGTCTGGCAGAACGGGGAGGGGCTGATCAGTGTCAGTGAAAACCTCTAAGACTATCCTTAGTATTGATCTGAGATACAGTCAATTCCAGTTGTACAGTACGACTGGTGAATAAGCAATCAATGGATGATCTGCATTGATAAACCACACTAACATGCCGAAAAACGATCAGCTCATGCTACCATAAGGAGTGGTTTCTTGACAGCTGAATTTCCCATGGTAAATGGACCATTTATGATTGCTGCATATCGCTTATCACCCATTACTAATCCATATCCATGAGTATTGAGCCATTAACAACCATCAGCGGTGGTCTATTGACAGTCGCAATTCCCAATTTCAAGGCAAGTGCAGGGTTAATGCTAAACCCAAATTAATACACCAGAGGTTTAATACTTGCGGGCGTACCATTTGACAGGGAAACCAGTTGGTGGTTTCTCAAAATAGGGGTACCCCAAAATCACCCAATATCAACCATTTATAGTAGTACACCAACCATTTCTTGGGGCCCCTATGGCTTGAGAAACCACCCGTTGGCTTCTCGGGCCCCCTGTTCATCAACCAGGGGTTCACTCATCCATGAAGCACTCTACTTATTATGCCTGGCCAAGTCACCGATGTGTACTTGTAGTCCACTCCATGGTGAGCTAAAGCCTCAGCTGGATAGCAGTGGTACCACCATCAACGATGGGAACAGTTGGATAGTAAGAAGCACTTGTAATCCAGGAATAAATATGGCAAATAGCATCAAATAGCAAACTCCAGGTTTGTTGAGTAAATCATCATTCGCACCAGAATAATCTGGTCAATTCCAACATCAACCTTGAATAATCATAATGGTCTAATCAACTAATCAACTGTATTCACTTTCACCGAAAAATGAATCTCTATCAATATTGGTGATTTCACAACGATAACGGTAGATCAACCAATGGATCATGATTTATTGACATTTGAGGTTAGCCACTGAATCCATTGTGAATATGATGTGGATAATCAAATGCTCATGGATGATCGTCGATGGTAGCCAAGAAACCTGCCTGCAAAAAGCAGTTGGGCAGTTGATGGTTGATGGTGGATTAGAGAAATGAACATGCATCTGGGTTGAAACTCCAAGTTGAGAAATCAAACCTCGTAAGAACGAACCAAGTGCTTCATTGTTTGGATTGGCGTTGACCAACATGTTACACGTGATACATGGTATTTGGTATTGACAAGTGTCCGTTGCTACTGCGTCTCACAGGTTGGTTGAAATTTGCGTTGGAAAGCCCTGCCTTAACCATCAACTATAAGGTTTTCCATAATATCCTGTAATTGTTTCTATCTTTGTTGCCACCTATTCCCTACCATTCCCTACCATTCCCTATCACTCCCTATCATTCCCTACATATTCCCTATCATTCCCTAGTATTCCCTAGTATTCCCTATCATTCCCTATCATTCCCTACATATTCCCTATCATTCCCTAGTATTCCCTAGTATTCCCTGTCATTCCCTATACATTCCCTATATATTCCCTATTGTTCCCTACATATTCCCTATTCTTCCCTATCATTCCCTATACATTCCCTATATATTCCCTATTGTTCCCTACATATTCCCTATATATTCCCTATATATTCCCTATATATTCCCTACATATTCCCTACTATTCTCTGTATATTCCCTATCATTCCCTATTATATATTCCCTACAGTATATTCCCTACGGTATATTCCCTATAGTATATTCCCTCTAGCATATTCCCTATATATTCCCTATTCTTCCCTACTATTCTCTGTATATTCCCTATCATTCCCTATTATATATTCTCTATAGTATATTCCCTCTAGCATATTCTCTATATATTCCCTATTCTTCCCTACTATTCTCTGTATATTCCCTATCATTCCCTATTATATATTCTCTATAGTATATTCCCTCTAGCATATTCTCTATATATTCCCTATTCTTCCCTACTATTCTCTGTATATTCCCTATCATTCCCTATTATATATTCTCTATAGTATATTCCCTCTAGCATATTCTCTATATATTCCCTATTCTTCCCTACTATTCTCTGTATATTCCCTATCATTCCCTATTATATATTCTCTATAGTATATTCCCTCTAGCATATTCTCTATATATTCCCTATTCTTCCCTACTATTCTCTGTATATTCCCTATCATTCCCTATTATATATTCTCTATAGTATATTCCCTCTAGCATATTCTCTATATATTCCCTATTCTTCCCTACTATTCTCTGTATATTCCCTATCATTCCCTATTATATATTCTCTATAGTATATTCCCTCTAGCATATTCTCTATATATTCCCTATTCTTCCCTACTATTCTCTGTATATTCCCTATCATTCCCTATTATATATTCTCTATAGTATATTCCCTCTAGCATATTCTCTATATATTCCCTATTCTTCCCTACTATTCTCTGTATATTCCCTATCATTCCCTATTATATATTCTCTATAGTATATTCCCTCTAGCATATTCTCTATATATTCCCTATTCTTCCCTACTATTCTCTGTATATTCCCTATCATTCCCTATTATATATTCTCTATAGTATATTCCCTCTAGCATATTCTCTATATATTCCCTATTCTTCCCTACTATTCTCTGTATATTCCCTATCATTCCCTATTATATATTCTCTATAGTATATTCCCTCTAGCATATTCTCTATATATTCCCTATTCTTCCCTACTATTCTCTGTATATTCCCTATCATTCCCTATTATATATTCTCTATAGTATATTCCCTCTAGCATATTCTCTATATATTCCCTATTCTTCCCTACTATTCTCTGTATATTCCCTATCATTCCCTATTATATATTCTCTATAGTATATTCCCTCTAGCATATTCTCTATATATTCCCTATTCTTCCCTACTATTCTCTGTATATTCCCTATCATTCCCTATTATATATTCTCTATAGTATATTCCCTCTAGCATATTCTCTATATATTCCCTATTCTTCCCTACTATTCTCTGTATATTCCCTATCATTCCCTATTATATATTCTCTATAGTATATTCCCTCTAGCATATTCCCTATATATTCCCTATATATTCCCTACTATTCCCTATTCTTGTTGCTTATCACTCACCAGCAACCATTCCCATGAACCGGAGCTCAGTCCTCAAGTCCGCCCAGCAACGATCCGGACGCGCCAAGCACATGTGGACCGCCAGTAGCCATGCAGTTCCACATCCTGTGGCGATGCGGGGCATCCTCCAAGAAACCAATGGCTATATAATGGTTGGGGTGATTTATGGCTAAATAGTGATGACATACTGGGTATATGATTATGCTGACTTATGGCTATGTGACATACTGGTTACATGATGGTTACTGACCAGCAACCAACCAAACCAATGTCCATTTTTGAGCGGAAGCTTCCTGAGCTTAATGATATGATGGAGATTGTGGGTGCGAATCACTGTGAGTGTGTCTTGCTCAGGTTTCATTTGATTCAAGGGTTCATCATTGGCAACTGATAATTTAGCATCAAACCCGATTAGTTTGCTCATTATGAAATCCGCCGGCCTTGCCAACGTGCCTGATGGAAGGGTGTTGCTTGCTGGTGTTGCGATGTACTTGTAGAATTTTCCTTCCTGAGGGATAGTTGCATCATCAGTCATAAGAATTAGCAGCATTTTCATCATCCTGATCATCGGATAAATATTATTGTCATCAGTACTCACTGTCATCCATCATCAAGCAAAAAGGGTCGCACCCGTCAACACCTTGTTGGCTGGTGCGGCCGTGTGAGTGTGTGTTCCTCGTTGTTTCCTCACTCAATCAAATGATGCCAACCATGATACGGATTCCCCTAACGGATTGTTGAACAAAAACGCGTAAAAATTATATACTATTAGTATAAGGAGGCAGCATCAACAATCAACATCAACCAACATATGATGGTTTCTCAAAATAGAGTACCTCCAAAATGCTTAGTTTATTCCTGTGACTGGTTAGTCAACTGGATGACAACTGGGGGTCCCCTATGACTTGAGAAACCACCATATGTCAATCAACCTCCGTCAACCGACATATCAATCAAGCTCCATAGCCTTACATTGAGAACCACTTCAGCCAGGTCTGAAAGCAGGTCCCACAGCTCCTGCAACTGAACCTTGGAGGTGGCAGCCTTTGGTGCCTGGCACTCCCATGCAAAATGGGAAAGTCAATCTGATTTTGGTAATCAAAAACACATAAATTGGCTAATAACAGTGGATAATCCATTAATAATTAATTTAAGATACTTGTTAATTAGGTTGTTAGCATCAAGCTATACATGTATTCAATCCAATTGGTATTGGCTATTAAACATCAAACCTAGCGTTTGGTTTCTGGCCACTCCGCTCCAAATCTCTCCCCCTTTAAAGAGATGGATATCCCTGGTTCCGAATCGCTCCCAATAGCAACGAAAAAAATCACCGGAAAATCCCTTGAAGAAACTCTTGACGCTTGAGACCCTTACCCAGCAAGGAATTAACCGCAACGAACCACATGCAGATCAGTCAGTTGTCAAATCATGACTTGCCGTGTTCCAAGCAGAGGAAATTCATGAAAAGCAATCAGCCACAGTGCGGCTCACTAAAAAGATGGCTCTGGAGACTGCACATTTTCCAAATCTCATGGATGTATCATGATGTATCTAATTATATTCTGTTTCGGTGTTGGTTCTAGTACTGTACACCATTGCACCGAAACATACCAAAACTATGACTTCACGCGCTGCTCGCCTCATCTAAGGAACCAGCAGGCAAGACCTCCCCGCTACCTGAGCCAAAGCTTTTGACACTTTGGTGACACAGCGAGTGACGAGAGGAAGGGGCTGGCGAAGCCACTCACTCACCGGAAAATTCCTTCTATTTTTTGGAAATAGGTACGACACCCAGTGCTCTGATGAATATCCTAGACTAATGATATCATTTTCAGGCGGGGGGCGATGAAACAAACACTTTTTGGAAGCATGAAGAACCAAAGGCTTCATGTTGTTCCCAGACATGATGCCAAGACATGATGCTTAGCTATGTTTTGTAATGTTTTGATGGATAGCTAGGATACTGGGTACTCTACCATGACCCCTCCAGCATTCCCATCTTCCCATCCAAGACGCAGTCACCAAAGCCAATCTGATAGCCATCACCCTGACAGAACCCTCGGATGTTGCATACCTGGTGATTGCAGGGAGCTGAATCAACTGTCCAAGGAACCAACTACATGCAGCGAGACAGTCACATTCATCACATTAGACTACAATTGTTTGAAAACCTATGTCCTTTGTCCTGGTGTTTCGTTTGCAGCCCCAAAAAGGACCACCTCGTCCTCTCACATCATGGCGAACAGGAGAGGTGAGTGGACATTGCCATCCCCTGCTCAATTTCTTGAAGTCAAAGGATCATTCCCTGGGGCCATCCTTGTCACATCGCCGAGTTGCATCACCATCCTGCAAGAACTTTCTGCTTTGACCATCTGCCAAAGGGATTTCGTGGGCACCGCGCCAAGAAAGCTCCAACATGGAACCATAGCTCCTGCAAGGGGCGGCCACCTGCCTTTTGAAAGATCTCAACAAGCAAAAACTTTGCAAAGCAGGTGTGTTGCCCGAGTGGCCGACAGGGATGGACAGGGCATTTTTGCTTACTTAGCTATTGCAATCCCATGAAACCATTCAATCCAGCAACCACCACAAGCAGCTTCTGGTGAATATATAATTGTAACTGAGGCGGGAAGGCATCCACTATTTGGCCGTTTCTCACGAAAGAGTACCCCGAAATCATCCATATTAACACTGTATCATATTGATAATGGTGAATCAACTATTTTGGGGGTACCCTTATTTTAAGACACCGCCATTTGAAGCTTTCCAATCTAATTAGGCAGGTCGATCGAGGATCAACTGAGGGAGTACGCACGCACTCCTCTGCTCAGTTCCAGAGATGGTGCCCGAGCCCAAAAGGTCTCCAGGCTGCATATTGCATCCAGTGACGCTATGGTGCACCAATTGCCTCAGGGAGATTCACATGGTGAGCCATGTTCGAGTTCAAGCTGGCCGAATTCTGTCCAAGTTCCGGTGTTGCGAAAGTTCAAAGTTTATGCAACGAAACAAGAAACATAGGGACATGCTGCTGATCTGCCAAACTCCAGCTCCAGCAAAGGGGCAGTTCAACCATCTGACTTTTCGAGGGAATCATGACATACCGCTCTGGACGGATCTGACAGGTCAAGCTGCTGACGGGGAGTCCAGTACATGTGACGGAAGTTCGATTCCGTGATGGTGCTCACCACTTTTTCGCCTCCACCTGAAAATCCCGGCACATGGAAGTGCAGTGAGAGTCCAAACTGAGTGCAAAAAAATTAGGACTTGCATCAACGAAGTCATGACCGGTTCCGTCTACCACAGAGATTGCTGACTTTGAAAGCGCATCAATTCTCATTCCTTCAGCATGTCCTGCCTTTGTTGGGGGTATGCAGGTCCACTGCCAACTTGATGTCATAAGAAGTGTAGTTCCTGGGAGCCAAGACTCTGCAGATCACTTGGATCATGTTGGCAGAATTTTGCTGATCCATCGGCTGTTGATCAACCATGACCAGCCACCATGGGCCATCGTCAACCATTATCAACCTCAGGTGGCATAACTTCAATCTTTCAAAACAAGTGACTTCGACTTCAACCATTTTCAACCAAAATCAGCCATTGTTCATTAACCACATATCTGCGCGCCCTCACAACTCGAATGTTTTGCGTCCGGATCAACGAAGGCACAGCTTGAACTCACGCCAAGACACACAGCAGCATGGTCAACTGCTGAGCCAACTGCTGAAC
>VSDK01002218.1:58960-68993 GCA_009767595.1 Symbiodinium kawagutii | reverse complement strand
AAAATAGTTGACATAGTGCTAGCAATGATTCAGAATGGTTGAGTATGATCAATATGATAATGGCCTCATGGCAAAAACTGCTTAAACTGTTTTTGTTTTACATGTCTTAACCATTATCAGCCCTGCTTCTAGTTGCACAATGCCGTTGCCTGCGTTTGCAAATGGTAACTCGACAGTCGCAACTTAAATTAAACTCTTGGTTGCAAACCAAAATAGGACAAAAACATCGCTGCCTCGATGGTTACTGCAAATGCTGGTCATAACAAATAGATGATAGTTACATCAAAATGGCTTGCATGATGATTCACCGTGGGATTGATAGTGCTGTACACCACTACACGATCAACATCACGGGAACTATCATAACATCCCATGGGGTTGATAGTCCCATCACCATGTTCAACATCATAGTGATGGGATCAACTATCATAACATCCTACGTGAACAAACACTCATCATCACGTACATTTGTCCGTCTGAGGTTTGCAAGGGCCTGCAGTTGGCAGGATTAAAACACGCACCGCATGCGTCACCTGCATTCGTGATGCCCGTGATTGGAAAAGCTTGTGGTCAATCATGTGTATACAAGCATATGAACATACTATATCACACTGCATTTCACACAAGCTTTTGATCTATCTTCAATCAATATCATATTATTCTACAATACTTAATTACAATATCTTAGATTTTAATGAGACAATTAATGACAATTACGAAAATGTTTTGATCTATCTTCAATCTATCCATTTTTGTGCCAGGATCAGGGCCTCACTGGTTGGACAAACCTGCCGACTGCACTCGGACTCGTGGCGATTTCGTGCGCGCCCATTCGGGCCCAACTCAACCTTCTGAAGAAGTATAGAGCTTGCACACGATCCAATTCGAAGATGGTTCGCTGAACTTTCAGTGCTTTCTGCTTGGAAGGGAGACTATAAACTGCCCTACGGCCCTCAAAAACTCAAGGAACTCTCCTTGGTTTAAAGCTGGAAATGGGTGGGCCCGGTCCTACGGGAGCCGACAACTCGGCGGTTCTCTTGGCGTCCGCTGACCGATCCGCGTTGCGCTCCCGGTCCCGATCTGGCCATGGACCCTTGATGGTCGCTGCCGCGGGATTCCTCCTTAGCTGTACCGTGATCCGTGGGCTTCGTTGGGAACATGTCATGCGCATATCGTGTTGGAGCTGTCCACGGGTTTGTTGACGGCTGGACAAACTGACAAACAAACTGACAAACAAACGGCTGGATAACATTACTGCACAGCCATCCACCAACGGTTGTCCACACAAGTACAAATTCAACCATGCACACAAGGTCTACTTTATGATAGAAAGCTGCATGTGTGATTAGGCCATTAGGCCAACAATCAAAATTGTTCATCATGTGCAAGTTTGTAGTTCGGAAATTTGAGCCCAACGAGGTGACCCGCTCAAAACAATGCACTTTGCGGAACTGAAACAACCTGGAGTTGATACTCTTTCCAAATTCATATCCAAATGCTAGACACAATTCAAAAAAGCTCCAAGTTAGGCAACTGTTGGTATGTCTCGAAACTCAACATCCAAATTGTGTGCTTTAAAAATTTCGGCTCAGGGTCAGCCAATCCCTTTCAGACAATCGCTCAGGAGAGGCAAACCAACGTCGGCTCCTCGTCAATTACTGTATCTTCTTTCCGTTCACTTGATTCATCTCCACTTGATCTTGGATGATCATCCCCCTGTTATCCTCTCTTTCAGCTAGATGCCAAAGGATCAACCGTATTGTGACGCCAGGCATGGTAGTGGGCACCATTGGTTTCGCGATGCCAAGATTCATCTTGTTTCCTGTGGAGGAACTGGTGTCATAGGCCCCAGGCCCAGGACTAGAGGGCTCATCCTCAGTCTTGCCATCCTTCTTCTTGTCCTTCAGTTTCCAAGCTACCCATTGAATTTGGTGGATTCGATTGGATTTTGCAAACAAATTGGCAACAAAGTAAGAGCACTAGTGGAACATAATGAGTCTGAGTCCCTTGTTTTGATATATTGGAGAACAAATCATCAGCTTTCTAATTTCTAAACCTAAAGTGGAGCCTAGGGATCTCCAATGATACAATGATACCCCAGCAGTCTGGGCTCCTTAGGCAATTTCGGCAAATCCTTCCACCGGCTGCCAGAACCAAAGCCGACGGAGGGCGCAGATCTGCTGGTGAAGGAATAACGAGGCTCAAAGCTTCCAGGACCAAGTGACTCCTTGAAATCCCCCCAAGTGTCGCCCGCGTGGTCACCCTGAACTGGCATTGCACATGGGTTTCACGAACCAACGAAGGTCGAGCACTTGGGAATTCCCAGAACCACAAGGGGGATGAGGTTGATCCCATGTTGCTGCAAATGTAGTACATGGTCAGTTCAGAAAAATGTGCATTATCTTGATTCTGATGGGTCTTGATGCGTCGACCATACCAGGTCCTTCTTGTCATCCTTCTTCTCAGGCTTGACCCAGCCCTTTCCTTTGACATCGACCCCTTCCAAGGTACTTTTTAAATCCTTGGCTGGCAAACCCAAATCAAGAAGATGTTACGAAGCGGCAAAAACCTTGCCAAAAGAAGTTCGGAACTTCAAAAGAATAGGACTTCGTGAATCCCAGAAACACTGAAACATGCTGAAACATGCCTAAACCTTTCAAAACTAATAACCTTGGCCAACCAGCAATAATGATTGATATAGGGGGATAACCACCATTGGAAAGAATTGGAAACCCCACAAGTTTTCAATGTCCAAGGAGCATACTGTCCCGGCTCGGGCCAGCTCTGCGGCTTCTTCAAGCACTTCGTCTTGGCCAGGGCCCGTGGGGCGCAGCGCACGGGTGCTGGGGCCGTGTATCCGGGTGCAGGCGACGCCTTGCTACACGAGCAACAGCAGTATGAACGATTTTCGGCCGCAAGGTAGGCCTCGGCTTCGAGATTCGTGGGTCTGGAACCACCAGAGATCACCAAACCCAATGGTTTGGGTGGTTTGTAGAATTTGCAGTTCAGGGTACTGCCAGGGAAAAACTCCTGCATCTTTGAACACGGTTGGCACATAGACAAGAAAGAAATCAGCTTGTTGAGCAGGGGCCATGGGCTTTATACTTAAAATTGATAGTTGAAAATTGTTGAAACTTGCTGGAAAATAGGGCAAAAACAATCACGAGTAAACAACATGCGATTGGTGAAATAAGTCCTGCAAAGTCTTAAAGCTGGGCCGTGCTCCGAACCCACAAACAGCAAAGTCATAGCGGTCATAGTGCATTTTTTTCCCTTAGACGAGCCCTGTCTTGAAAAAGGGTCAACCTCAATCACAAAAATTGTTTGTGGGTTGGGTGCAAGGCCCATGCCATAAGCAAGCACAAATGTGCACAGCCTTTGGTGGCACATTCCTTGGGTCTTGGGCGCTTACCCCGCGCATCCACAGGAGGAGTCCAGTTGTCGACTGTCTTCTTGTCGCAGTGGCTACAGTGCAGAAGCTCAACCGGACATCCACCCAGATCGTTGATCGATGGGCCAATGCTAAATGATGGCTTCGATTTTTCCTTATCATCCTGCTCTGCTCGATAGTACTCACCAGGACCAGGTAAATGAACAGTTTTTCTCCTCCTGCAATCAGCCTTTGGATGTGGCGTAAAGGAGTACTCTGGCCCACTCCGCAAGGCTGCTGTAAGGTTGATTTCCCTGGGTTCCTCATCGCTGCTTGGGCGGGTTTCTTGGGCTGCGACTGGTTCGACTGGTTCGCCAATATTCAGAATCTCATGGGTTGGAATGTTCCTCACGACACTAGTAGAACCCCCCTGGGCAAACAGGTGATTTTCCGCTGCTCAATGCACAAAGATACTGCTGGCTATCAATCCCCCTACATGGTGGCCATCGGTCCTGGACGAGTCAAGAGGAATTGTCTCAAGCCGGGATGTTGACTTCTGCTATACGCCGGATTTACAATACGGGTTGTCCATCAATCAGGCTGCGCCCAATTTTTTTGCTGTGATGAAACACTAACTCTTCTATGGTTTAGAGCCCATTTAGGGTGCTTCCACTGATCATGGCTGCACAGAAAAAAACACAAAGATAGGTCCGGCTCCCAGTTTCACGTTGCTCTTCCCAGTTTCCCCCCGAAAATCAAGACTTCATGCGCTTATCCCCCCAAAAAAATCCGGACTTCATGCCCTTCTGTAGCAAAATGCGTCACTTCACAATGTGAGCTCAGAACCCAACCAAGGCATCCTAGTGTCCACTGGAGTGCCCTTCGGTGTCTTCACACATAGGCGCTCGATGGATTCTTTCTGTCTCTCTCTGAGGTCCATGGCGCTTGAGCCAACAGCTTGAAAGATGGTGCCACATGCCACCGCTTCCAAAAGAGGAAGACATGATCATAGAATGACAGCTAATCCAAGGTTCCAAGTCAAATAGCCAGGAACTTCGGACCAATCCAAGGTTTCAAACGGGTGCTGTTGAACATGGCTGTGGGTCAAAACCCCATGGGGGAAGAGATGATTCACCACTGAGTTGCACTGCTCGCTACGTTGATCATGATGATCTCCTGCGCCAAAATGACCATGAAACTTCCCGGGAACATTCACTGGTTGCTGGTTTCAACCCCTACAATTAGTGGTTAATAGTGGTTGATAATGTTAATTGATATAATGATTTTTCATGGC
This sequence comes from Symbiodinium kawagutii, assembly GCA_009767595.1. Taxonomy (NCBI): domain Eukaryota; class Dinophyceae; order Suessiales; family Symbiodiniaceae; genus Symbiodinium; species Symbiodinium kawagutii. The sequence goes on along the minus strand of VSDK01002218.1, from coordinate 64,329 downwards.
TAATAATCATCATAATCTGGTTGCTGGTTTCAACCCCATGAAGCATATTAGTCAACCAATCAGTTGTTAATGATTACTAGGGAAAATCACAATGTGTATATAACAACCAACTTGTTCGTTACTATTACTATATAGTTATAACCCTGAGAAAACACATGTGTCATTCACAACTAAAGTTTCGCAACACATATGTGAGCTTCTCTCTGCATGTCACAAATACTTTACCAAGCCAAAATAACAGGAATTTTTAGGCTGTTTTCATTTTGTGTATAGGTGTGTGTATTAAAAACAAAGTTGATTGAATGCCTATCATGTTCCCCAAAGACATATTATCATGTTTCCTGATGTTTCCTGCTATACCGAGTGACCCTCGCGCTATCTACACAATGCAATTTTTCGGAAACTGATGCATCGCCCTTTCCAGTTGTTTGAACAAGAAGCTAAATGCAAATCTCTTCAACTTGGCAAACGATCACCGAAGCTCCCGTCGACCATGTCTTTTTGCCCGGCTAAGTGTAAATAGCGTCGAAGATATACAACAAATATTGTCAGGTCGGGACAATGTTCCTCTAGTGGGAGCTGATTTCACACATGTCGTTTTCTTTGAATGGCAATAACAAAGCCAGAAAAGGCAATGACTAATATCCGCTGCACTCATCTCTGATCTATCCTAACCAAGAGCTACTGCAGCTACATTGCAACGAATCTCCTCCAAGCATGGTCCTGTGGAAGGTTTGTTCTGACGTAAAAGTGCTTAAATCTGCCAAGAGGCTGCTCCTGCAGGTAGGGCAAAGGCTCGGGATTGTCTTGCTTCTCCTGACTCAGAAACCAATGTTTCCACTGGTTACCTAATCTGTGGCGATGCTATCGGGCCATTGAAGCCGCTTGATTGGACTTGGTGTATCAAGGACGTCTGATGAATTTGGCGGGTGAAATCAGCTCCCAGGTTCCTATGGAGATCTGCACCAATGATCCTCGATCCATGGGCTGGGCCCCAGGCTGGTTTATGCTTGGAGAGTCGGAACACGAGACTTCCATTCAGTGATACGCAATAATTCATACTGATTGATGATGGTTAGTACCTGCGAGAACTGAGTAATGATGGATCATAGTGGTTGATGATGATTCTATGACTTTGATTCACTGCAAAGCCATGAGGACATCAGCCTTACTTGAAAAGATCGGTAGCTTTGCCGTGGGCCGCCGTGGTTCATCAATCGATAATCCAGTGGGACACTTCACGGGCCAAGTCTCAGCTGAGGTTTTGCAAACAAAAGGCTCCAAAGCATCTGGTGAGACCTGACAGCAACGCACGACGAAAAGTGAAATCGCACAGGGATTCAAAGGACACATCTGACCGCCAATCTAAATTCACTTTGATCAGCAAATAACGCCTGTCATACTTCTGAGTGTTATCAGATTTTTCGGACGCATGGCTCGCAGATCCAAAATTGGAAGGGATTGCATGCCAGCCAATTCGGAGCCCCAATTTCCGAGGCTGTTCCTTCAACGGGTACGTGCCAAGATGCTAGGAAATACACGACATGCCGAGACACTACCCAAGGAGAGATTGTGGTGCCAAAGTTCTTGGCACCAAAAGGACCAAGAGGAACATACTCCCAGGCCTCACTCTTGCACAGGAGGTGAAACATGATGTGGCAACGGTTTCCAACCGAAAAAGTTTGTCCACATTAATGAACGAGAAGTACCTGACTTCAGTATACTTAAGATTACTTAAGTGATTTCTTTGGGGTGCCCTTCGTGAACAATACTACTTTGAGCATTGCACTCACAACCCAGATATTTCGGATTTAAAGTGCGACTTGACGCTTTGCATGCGCAGCTTGGTGGATGCGAAGCATGGCCCAGCATGGCCCTCGCCTGGATATCCCGTGCCGACCAATCGTTCATCAGCACATAGCCTCAGCTGAGGTGCTTGCAGCTGTAGCATACATCAAGACAACCCCATCTAAGGATACCCATGGCGGCTATGGTTGTGCTCATATTCGGCTAATTGCCAGGCAGTCCTTCACAAAATGCTGGTGATGTTCTGGTTGTTGGTGAATGCTGACCTGCGCTCACTTGATAGGATACTAATGGCAAAAGAAAGACTGTAAACTTCAATATGTTTCAGTGTGTTGGCAAATATGGTCCTGATGAATGGTCAGCATGGACACTGAAAACAAAGCTGGCACAAAGCACAGCTGCCCGGCAAGTCGCCAAAGATGTGATCGGCTGCTTCATTGATGGTCAAAGGTCTTCCTCCAAAGTCTGGGCTTTGTCACTTCGCGACGATGGTCCCGTGCTTTGCCATGCGCTGAAACATTTATTCGGCTTCAAATGGCTTCAAGTTTGTCAGCAAATCTCAGTCACGACAGAATTTCGATTGGCTCAGATCTTATTTCAATGCTTCAATGTGGGCAAATTTCTTCTTCAGCAGCCAGCAGCCAGCCATCATCCGCCCCCTTCCACAACATTTCAGCGCTGTAGTCCTAAAGGCGGCAGCTCGCCACCGACAAAGAAACCAATCTCCTGGCTGGGTAGCAAGGCAGCGGTTTTCTAGCTGGTAGTTTCCCATCCTTATCTGGACTGCTATACAGGCTTTACGGATATCCAACTACTCCTGAATCGCTTGAGTCTTCTACAACGGCCCATCTTTTGCATGATGCTTGCATGATGTCAGCGTGTATCATAATTTATCATCTGGATAATTCCAGTCACGTACAATCATAATATTGTTTGATACACATCGCACCATAACAAAAATGGAGATTGCTTTATAACCCCCCTGGCTCTGTCAATGGCCTTGCGCCCGGGTTTCTGTATTCAACATGACCTAAGCCATGCTTGGAAGGGAGGGGGTCCCACCATTCCTGCTTTTTTACATGTTTTATTTTGTTTAGGGACTATAAAATGAAAACAAACAAGTAACAAATAAACATAGATCCGATCCAAACCAATGAAGCCCCATACCTTATGGTCAATCACCAGCTAGTTATGACCAGCTATCTATGGAAAACTGGGGGGTGGTTAATGTGGCTCTCCCATGAACCAAAACACAAACAGCTGGCGCTAGACTCCAGCTCGAAATCCAGCAGTCTGCAGGCTCCGTAATCCGAGCCTGGTCGCCAAAGAAGCAGCGTGTAATCATGCAATGCTTGGTGCATCAAATATGTAAACACACACACATACATGCATTGTGCACTTGTGTAGATATCGAATACATGATTGAATGAATACATGCATATATCGTAATTATATCATGCTATAATCATATTCAAGTATGAAAATAAAATGACAAATATGCTCCCATCATAACCAAATATATAATATCTTTTGTAAACAATTGTCTACACATGTATTTCCACCCTGGGGTATAGCAATCCCTATAAACCAAGCAGCATCAGGTTGGTAATATTCGGGCATACCGCCACCTTGAAAACACAACACATCTCCCTCCAAAACCAAGCTATGACGACCTCAAAAGAAACGCAGAGTGGCGGTGCTGGACATGATTAACTTTTCGGACAAGACCATTGACTTAGTTTGTTTGCCATCATGGCCATGTCTTGACTTTGGAATGGTGAGCTTATGTGGCAACGACAAATGTGCATTCCCCCCAAACTGGTATAAATCCACAACACATAGGCTGTATTTATGTGCCAACGTTGAGACAGCTTATAATCTTAAGTTGAAAGATGTTGAAAGCATATGATACATATTCAATAATATTCACATACATTTTCATCAAGGCAGGAGAACAATCAACAACATGGAGCAATGCCAAAACTGCAGGGTCCTCCCCAAGCCCAGCAGCCCCAGCGGTTCCCTTGTGCCTTGCCATGGATCTTCGCGATTTTTCTGCAGCTGCCCCCGCGGGCGAGCCAAAGGGGTGCCGGAGACCACCACGCTGCTGGCACGTCCATGGTAGCCCACGGGCAGGTGGAGCCAGTTGGGCTGCAGGGCGTTGTCCTTGGTGGCAAGCAAGCCATGGCTTGCTCAAGCCATTGGGGAGCCCAAAGTTCTGTTTGGTTTATTGCTTATAAATGGTTAATAGGATGATTTGGGGGTACCCCAATTTTGAGAAACCACCATTTGGTTGGTGATCAAACATGGAAGAGATATTCGCAGGACTTACAAGGAAACTTTGGGAAATAAAATTGTGGATTGAAATTGGAAGCAATCATAGTTGCAGCACGTAGTGTCCGAGTTGATACGAGTACAAATAACATGAATGGGAGTTGTTATTCAAGAGTCGTTCACGATCAACAGCCAATTGATAGCAGCTGATAAAGCCGGTTGCAAACCCTGGAGTGAACACTTGGAAGCAACACCCGCAGCATTGCAAGAATGTGCCCGTCAGCTCACACCCCAGGCCCTATTACATGCAACCAAGCGGCCTTTCCTCTGAACATGATACCTCACCGCATGCGGCGCCCGGGTGAGCCCCACAAGGTCTGTAGGCTATGCCCAGGTCTGTATTATCATTTGGGGAGCTTGGTGCTGCCCAAAATACACAGCTTTCTAAATCCGGATCACATGGGCATGGACATGCATTGCCCATGATCAAACAATAGTGAACTAATACTAATCATAAGTACTAATAATCAACCATGTCTGGTTTAGCACTATCAACCTTTGTTAAATAGCCCATCAGTCAACCATCTTCTTTTCAAGTCTCCATCTCAAAGCATGGAGCTATGCTCGGAAGAATCAAACATCAAGCCGCCAAAGTGTTCAAAAATATCGACCTCCGAAGTCCGAAGGCACTTTCTCTGCGAAGCTTCTGTCGTGCGACCGACTCTCTTCTGGTGAGCCATGATATGAACTCGATATTGGTGCGGTCATCCACCAACACTGGAGACTCATGACAATTCTCACGCAAGTTCAAATATCGGTTGCCGACATTGCTGACCATCCCTATTGGATCATGGCTCACGTGAAAGCAAATCGGCATTGCATCATCATCAGCCAACGTTGGATCACGGCTCACGTATGCTCACGTGCTATCATCTGTTCCGTTCTTGCTGACAGATCCACTGACAGGTCCACTGAACTTGTGTCCGCTGGACCTGGCTGTGGATAGCCACAGCGTCTCACAGCACTTAAAAATGGGAGCAAATGCACGGTATCTGAGCATGCGTCAATCACAACACCAATGCAGTATTGAGACTCCAGTGACAATGCTTGCTATCAGTGGGCAACACATCCTACAATAATTTTTGGACACTGCTCACGGAGAGATATACTATTGATTGCAACGGCTGATGCTAACAATCTTCTCAGGATCGTAGATGACATAGTTGCCCTGGCCGCCACCGCACTTCAAAGGATATCCTCTCGTTTCCACCTCTAACACCACCGAGCCA